>LPNX011227883.1:232356-351575 GCA_001517045.1 Pseudotsuga menziesii | reverse complement strand
TCCTCCAAAATTAATCAATATTATTTTATTATTTTAACTATTATTTTATTATTTTCCTTAGGAGGCCCATTTTAGACCCCAAAATTCCTCTAATGGGTAGCACATTTTACATCCCACTAGAGAGAATTCCAACGTTTTGTGGAAGATGGATTTTGATGGAGCACAATTTAGAGCAGGGGCAAGTGCGAGCGTTTTTTTCACATCTCCTCAGGGTGTCATCTCAAGTTATGCTAATAGATTAGATTTCAAATCAACTAATAAAATGGAAAATTATGAAATGTTTCTTCTAGGATTAGAAATAACAAGAGATATGGTAATAAAAGCCTTGAAACTTGTGGTGATTTTGATATGATAATCATGCAAGTAAAGAATCAATTTGCCTCTAAGACTGCTGGATTGAAAGGTATATAAATGTAGTATTAGATATAATGGAATTACTCAATATGTTAGCTTTAGAGGAAGAATCAATATTTTCAATGTGTAGGTAGATTCCTTAATAACCACAACTGCAACTCTTGACTTGTGAGGAATTGTTGACACAAGGACATAAAATGGAAATTATCTTAATACCTTTTGTCCCAAATAATTTCAAACATTGGCAATGGTGTTCAATGATGACTAGCAAATTATAAGACTTGTGAACAACCTACAAAATTTCACTAATCATGATATAGATTGGTGAGAAGGGAAAGAGTATCCTAAAGAATAGGGTTTGAAAGAAAACTAGTTCCCAAGTGGACTTGTTAATTTGGAAAGAACTTTCAATAGGCATGGTATGTAATGCTATGTCATATTTTACGAGCATACTATATATTAAACCTATTTTTGCTTTTGGAGCAAGATACAATCCAGAGTATCGAGGCCCATCTTTGCTGCTCTTGGGCCTCCCATTTGATGTGATGATCAATCATATGCTATGTTTATATTTCTATGCCATGCCACGATGATGAATTATATGGTGATGTACTATATGCTTCTATTGCCATAGTTGATGTATTGATTGTTTGATGAGTATTAGCTAGTAGTGTCACACTTTCAAGTTGACGAGGGTAGTAGATCCTTGATTTACTTATGTTCCATTGAACCTAGATGGTTTTTGAGTATTTTGCAATAAATTTCACCCTTTTCTTTGGGTTCATATTATGGTCATCAATCCTTCATCCATTCCAGTTCATTATTCTGTTATGCATCCTTGGTCTAAGGTTGATAAAGTTGAACTCTTAACTTCCCCTCTATGATCCCTTCACCATGAAGCCCTCACAATTTTCCCTTTCTGTATCAGACAATGTTGTGTTGCATTGATGTTTTCTGATGATATAAGAGGCTCACTTGTAAAACCTTAGGTTTGGCAATCATCAAAGGGACTGAGTTACCATGGAGCAATGATCTTTCCTAGACTTGAAGCATGAAAGTATTTTTCCCTTCAATGTCTCCAAAATGACATAAAAATAAATCTCTCAGTCCAAGAGTCCTTGTACTTGTAAATTCAAAGAAAACTGAAGACCAAGTCAAAGAAAGAAAATCAAGAAAAGAATATTAGAAAACATTATCACAAAGCAATAACAATAAACAATAAATAAGATGTAAATATTAAAACACATTACAAGAGAGAAAAATATATTGTGGTTCACCCAAGATGGGTTACGTCCACACAAAAATTGCCAGTCCTTTATTATTATACCATCGAGCGAAATGAAGGGATACAACTTGCAACACACTCGTTGCACTTCCTCTTAACGCTCTCACAGTCTCTCTCACACAATCACATAGATCGCTTTTACAATGCTACAATACAATACAAAACCGTCTTACAATGTTTTCCTTTTATAGGATATTTACCATGGGAAAATAATATGGGTTACCCAATACCATGGACCCATAAATTGTTAGCCAACAAACATCCAAAAAAATTCTTTCGGGGGTCCACTGGCCCCCGGACCCTCGTGGGGGGACGATGTCCTCCTGCACCCCCCTGCTAGGACGAGTGTACAGTAAAACTGGGGTACAAATGCAACTGAACAATAACATCTATGAGTTTGGAAGATCAGGCTCCACAAACAACAATGAAAGAAGCAAGTAGAAAACTAGCTAATAGGTCTTTGAATAAAATCAAAGGTCTAGGTCTCTAGAAACAAAAGGAGTACAAGAAATTAAGAGTCCAATAAATCAAATGAATACTAGTTCAAGTAGCAACTAAAACAAAGTAAAAGTCAAATAGGTGGGAAGTCTAATTGTTGTTGGTTAAGGGGGGATTATCTCTTTACACAACACCCATTTGTGAGACATGTCCCTATTGTTTGCATAAGTGGTGAAGATCATACATATTCCTTTCTTCATGCATCTTGAGTCACCTTAATCACCTTTGACCAACAATCTCACTTGTCTTAGCTTGTTTTACTCCACCTAGTTCACCCCTTAGAAGAAAGCAGTCCTTGCAATTGCTTAGATGTTAACATATGATTTGGTTAGTTGGTAAATCTTTTGTCTCATAAACTTCTTTTTTGAAGATACTTGTGGTGGAGGTATATTATCACGTATACATGACTAGCTATATGATGACTCAGTATGATGATTAATTTCATATGCTATGTATTGGTATTTGTGGACACCCTTTTCTATTGGTCCAGTAGGGAAATTTATGATATCAATACTTCTTATTCAATTCCACAAGTGATTCGTTAGGTCTTCTTCAGAGTTTTAGGGTTTGTAGTGTTAGTGTATCAGTGTCTATAGGGGAAAAAGAGGCCTAATTTATATCTTGAGTTCTATAGGAGATCCAAGGATTTTGATAGTATATTTAAATAACCATTTGGCCAATTATCTAAGTATATGACATTCGATTGGTCATTACTACGTTAGATCAATTGATTCCAAAAGGGTGGAGGGCCTTTTCCTAGAGACTATAGAGTTGATTTTCATGGAGGTGCATGGGAATGATCCTTTTAGTATTTTTTAGATTTGAGAGTAGATTTGAGCACCCATTTGGATCTTCTTTAGCCTCCCACACTTTCATGTCAAAGCGTTCCTCCAGATTGGTCAGATTCTACAAGGACATATTATCAGTGTTAGTGAGAAACCTAAAAGGTTCACGATCATTCATGGGAATGATTCATCCAATATATTAAAAAAACTTGGTATATCTAGGCACCCAATTATTCCTACTATCCATATCAATCACCAAAAATCAGGTCGTTGTCCATTGAGGGTTTTTCCAAGCACAAGGGGGTTAGCAAGCTTATTTTAGGCTAATGACAAATTAATTGATGGAAAGCCCAAGGTTTTAATTTTAAAATGCCTAAATTTGTGCCTAATTGATAATTAAAAGGTAAAAAGTGAACTATCTTCTATTTCTTAGTTGACATTGCACTTTTGGATTATGTTTGTGCTAGAAATTGTTCCTAGACTACCACAAGAACAAGCTAACACAATCTCAAAAATAAAACAAAATGAAATTGGTTTTTTAGGGTTTTGGTTTAAAGCTTCATCAACAAGGAGATAATAAACATTCACAAGCTAATACAAAACTGAATCATGCACAAGTTAGCACAAGTTAGATAAACTGGGGATTAAACACATCCCAATAAGCCATAAACATTACACACGAAATACTAATTCCACCCACATGCTACAAGCATTTACATGAAAAAAACCTTTAAACAAGAAATGAAATTGTAGACTGAGCAATCAACCAGATCAGAAATGAAACAACGTGACAGGTAAAAAGGCTTATCAGTTTATATATAATCAATAACAGTCATCCACTTACATATGAGTTATAAGTGCTAGCTTGAGATATCAAAGCTCCGAAAGCCTCTCCTTGAGTGAAAATTCGAACCCCCAAACTGTATGTTTGTCTTCCTTTTATCATCACAAAGGTAAAGTAGTTCCATAACTACCTTCTAGGTTGAAATTTGAAACAATTACATCAATTAGTTACATGCTAACTCAAAATATTTAAAGACAATTAACCTAAAAATAACAAATCGGATTTGGGGAAATTTGATGAATTTCTGAAAATTTGGGTCTCAAATACGCCTTCATATATCTCTATTCGGACACTTGTACAAAAAATGAGAGAGGTTTTTCTAAATGAGTCCATTAAGAACAAAAGCCTCTCTTGGTTTTTAAAAATTCCCCTTAAATTGATCGGAATCTGTGCTGGAAATTTGTGACTAAAACAGTAAATTATTAAAATTTTCAAACCCTAAAAAATAGGCCACAAATATGAATTCGAATCTCTCAAATGACAACAACTATTGCAAAAATGAGAGAGGTTTTTGTGAATGAGTCTGTTTTGGACTAAAACCTCAATTTGTTTTCAAGAATTTGTTTCCATCACCTCGTAATCTTCTCCCAATGATAATGACAAAAACAGGAAAAACAGAGCTGCTACAGGAATCATTTTTTGAATATTTTTTAACCAAGGCTTAAAAACAAAGGTTAGGCATAAGCTTAAATTTTGAAATAAAATTTATTATAAGTTTTTGAAAGTTTAAAGATATATATATTAACTAATAAACCCAAAGAACAACCTTAAAAACCATAAAAATGAAATAAATCTAATCATCAAAGCATTAAATGAAACAAAAGGTACTGATTGCCAAAAATTCTCAAAACCAACTTAAATAGTAAACCAATGCTTGAAAAAATAAGACAAATAACCCAAGAACAACATCTAGTTATAATACATTAATTAAGGGAAATTAGCCTAATTTCCCCGAGTCCATTTGGCTTAATTGGTTAGTGGAGCACATGTTGATGAAAATTAGATGATGTGGCTCAATTGACACACATGTGGAATAACATTGGGATCAAACAAATCTAATCTCAACATAATTTTAAGTCCTAGCCATTGATTTGCCCCTCCAAGCACATGGATCTACTTCCTCAAGTCAAATTGTGTGGCCCAATTATATGCTCTTAAATGTGGAGTTAACCAACTCCATGGATCAAAGAAAATAACACATGGTTTTTGCACTCGATTTATAGAAACCCATGCTATTTACCACTTGTTTTGAGGAAAACCCATGGTATTGGCAAATATTTTACTTGTCGGGTTGGAATCACCCTCTCCAAGTTTAAATGTGGAGTTAACCAACTCCATGGATCAAAGAAAATAACACATGGTTTTTGCACTTGATTTATAGAAACCCATGCTATTTACCGCTTGTATTGAGGAAAACCCATGGTATTGGTAAATATTTTACTTATCGGGTTGGAATCACCCTCTCCAAGCTTAAATGTGGAGTTAACCAACTCCATGGATCAAAGAAAATAACACATGGTTTTTGCACTCGATTTATAGAAACCCATGCTATTTACCACTTGTATTGAGGAAAACCCATGGTATTGGAAAATATTTTACTTGTCAAGGGTTGGAATCACCCTCTCCAAGCTCAATGACTTGGCATATTTTAACATTCTTATTTAAAAAAGATGGATCTAGACCATTGATCTAGAAACCACCTTCTTGAGATCATCATCTTTGTAACAAACACTTGTAACACCTTGGAGTACCTCATCACAAGAGGAAATCGATCCCATTAGGCTATAAAAGGTAAGGCCGATTTCACTTTAAGGGTTAAAATTTTGTTGAAGGAAATAATGGTACTCTACCTTTTTCTCTTTGTTGTAGTACTTATGCTCTCTTGTTGGTGTTTAATGGTGGATATTGCTTATTTTTTTTTTATGCTGAAGACTCCATAAAGGTTTGAGGTAATGAATGTTTATTTTGCTTACATTTAGTAGATTAGAGAATAATTGTTGCAACCTTGTTCTCTAGGATTGGTAATTGATTGCTTATTTTGATTTTTGCAACTTCGTCTTATTCAAGTTTATTACTTTCACTAGATTATTAACTACCCTTGTGATGAGTTGTGTTATTGGATATATTGCTTTTTCCTCTTGATGACTACATGTATTCATCACAAGCTTGGAGCAGAAGACTCATTGATTGTTTCAGGTTATCAAGGAAAGAGACTGCTTTGTCCTCTACTCTTCCTGGATATATCTCACTTTCATCTTAAATTTGCTATGAATACATTTTCCCAATAAGGGTCTCTCTCAGGGCACTAGATCTAGGTTTGGTAGTTTTATTATGTTTCATTCTCAATTTCTTTCACTTTACATACTTTCATCCCTTCTCTTTTGGTTGTGTAGGTACTTGGAGCCAATTTTCTCAAGAGTCTTTGGGGATTTGATACCCTCCTACAAATTAATTTCTAATTACAAACCCTAAGGAGCTTAATATCTAAAGCACCATATTCAAATCAACACCTAATAATATACTTGTGGTGTAATTTGAAACTTTAAAATCTTAAGCTAATCCAAGTGCTAATTAATAGGATCTTAGATTTGCTTACATATTGTTTCCTATTAGTTTATTTGTTGGTTTTATTGACCGTTACAACCCTTATTCAAAGCTCCGATTGTTACATTCATTTTAGTGTTGGATATCTTTGTAAAGGCCTACTAAACTTGTGCAATGGATTTAATCTCCTAGAGTCAATTTTATGCATGCTCACTGTGGTTGGTATTATAATTAATACTCAACATTAAGTACTTGAATATGCCTTCTTTCTTTCATGTCTAAGCATACTTGGTTGTTGTACTTTAATCCCACAATAATTAAATCCTAAGTGTGCTTTATACCTATAACTTTTGTTGTTAAAACTCCTAATGATCTAATTGCAATAACCTATTTGTAGCAAGTGATCTTCAACCAAATGCACTTTTTATTGCAAATAATTCTAAGTTGTTTTGATATATTTACTCCTACAAGAATGTACTAATCTTAATCCGCATACATCAAGCCATAATTGTTACTGTTTTAAGGTTTCTTTGTACTTTGTATTTTTGAGAATACAATTAGTAAATCCTTGGTTTGGTCTTCTCACAACTAGTATAAGCCTTGCTAAGTAATTTGTACTTCTAGAGGTATTTGTGGATGATATTTGGATAAGCATTGTTGTTGGTTACTTCCACCACAATTTAGCTCTTTTATACTTCTCTCTACTGCAAATGTTAAGAAATTTAAACAATTTTAGTTGGTATCTTACAATTCATGAATGCTAGTTCATTAATGTATCACATACTATAAATTTTGATAACCTATTGTGGCTCAACACTTTGGTCTTTCTTAGATTATGAATTACAATTACGTATGAATGTGAATGACCAAATCTAAGTGCTATGAACTCCATACTTAAGATTGTTTAAACCAGTAAATCAATTAGCAATTCATATTTACTAAATATGATGAGTTGATATGATGTTTGGAAATACTACTCACTAAGTCAATTTGTACTTCTTGGTTCACTCACTTGCTCACTAATGTTATCACCTTTTAAGTTTGTGTGAATACTTTAAGGATTCATTGATGGTAGCTTATCTCACTCACATGATGAAATGCTAATGAATAATTCCATCTAATCCACATGCAAATATCTCTTTAGAACAACTTCTTTTTATGATTTGATCCTTGATCCATTTCCATTGTAATACTAAGCTAATTGTACTTTTTATAAGTTGTTGTTATTATTCATGTGGGTATTTATTTCATTAATGTTTCAATCTATATTGATGCCATGGGTTTATTTTAACAACATATGATACAATGATTGAAGTTTTGATTTTGAGCATTGTATTAAATCTTTATCTTAAATAAGCATATATGGTGAAATGTCGCTTGGGATTCTTGGGTAGAAGACATATTTTGGAGTCTGTGGAGCTTGTTGTTAAGTGGGTAAAACTGCGGTTGAAGGGAGGCATACTAGTTGGTGACCATTACTAGGACACGTCTCCTTGCATCCTTATTTGGTGTAAGATGTTAGACATCTCCCTTGAATACAGTCTAGTACCCTTTTTTGAGTAGTACCACATTAGACAACATTGAACATGGAATTGAACCTCATATATCTTGCGTATATTGGGGACCCCCTTAGACGTCATGAAACTATCCTATTGGTCATCATGTTACAATAGTGCACCAAAAACAACATTAAGAAATATTACTCTTCACATATCTAAGAGGCCGGGTGATGTGGCCAAGGGGACAATCTATCCTCCTTGGTTGCTGCTCTATACTATTGGTCCGAGCATCATAATTAGATCTTCTGGGTAGATAGAAGGGCTATAGTAGCTTGACACACCCTTGTGACATGAAAGACATTAAGCCGACTTTAGGGAAATTTTACTATTCAAGAAGTTTTAATTGTCAATTGTTAATGTTATCATATATTTATGCTCATGGCTATATTTTTGTTATATCATTAAATTGGAGAATTATAGTGTCTTGTATTCTATTAATTATCTAAAAATAGACACCTCTTTCTTAGAAAATAGAGCTAGGCAAGAATTTGGGGTTAGCTAGACTTCCTTTAGTTAGCCTTAGAAAAGTTTGGCTAGGGTCTCTCCCTTGGTTAGTCTAGGTTTGTAATATCCCAAATACTGATATTCTCTAATGTTCTATGATAGTGCTGACTCGCACACTCAATCTCCTACAACTTTGCAAAATAACTGTGCATGCAAACTCGCCATGCAAAAACGCCCTAAAATATAGCTGAATTAGGGTTAGAGGTTTGCAGAGAGAAATTAACACTTACCACTAATATTCTGGCTGATAATGACTCCAGAGATAGCTGCATGCATAAGGATCCGGATGGGGGATCTAATAATGCTCTTTTCCTCTCATGTCACCGCCCCACAGCGCCGTAAAAACCCTCTAGATTGAAGGTGACGTTTTTGTAGGAGGAGAGGTTCGTTCGGGCTGAAACTTTCTGAGCTTGTCCATCTGCNTGACTCCAGAGATAGCTGCATGCATAAGGATCCGGATGGGGGATCTAATAATGCTCTTTTCCTCTCGTGTCACCGCCCCACAGCGCCGTAAAAACCCTCTAGATTGAAGGTGACGTTTTTGTAGGAGGAGAGGTTCGTTCGGGCTGAAAATTTCTGAGCTTGTCCGTCTGTTGATGCCGGAGAGAATGCCTGATGCATGCGGAGGTTTTGAGACCTCTAGGCAGGGATTAGGGCTTTCTGGCTGAAAACCCTCTCTTACGGCTGCACACGTGTCCCTGCAACGATCTATACCATGTACTAGATAACTGATGAATGAATGAAGAACAAGTGGTGAACCTGTATGGCTTACCCGGAATAAGACTAGGACAGATGTTTCACTGCCGAAATCCTGTTAGCTGAAGACTCCGTCTCCAACCCCAACTGTTGTGCTGCACACTGTGCTGCTATCCAAGAGCTCCCAAAATAATAATAATCCAAAGTGAAATCTCCTCTTGCTTTCTCCTCTATTTATAAAGTTCAACTGCGCAAAACCCTAATCTTTTGACCTAATTAGGTCACTTTATCTTCTAATTTGCCGTTGTCTTGCATGCATGTCACTTTATCTTCTAATTTGCCGTTGACTTGCATGCATGTCCCTTTATCTTCTAATTTGCCGTTGACTTGTATGCATGCAGAGGGAGACTTTAAATAGTGCATGCATCATTATAATAATGCTGGGATGGCATGCATGTCATTTTTAGGGTTTGCGTGCATGTCACTTTTGGGAATATTACAGTCCTCCCTTGCCAAAGATTGCTTGTCCTCAAGAAATGCCAACGCAAACCCACAATCAATCAACTGATCCAACTGAATCCGAGGATGATCCCAGGGTCCCAAATTATCCTAGGAGATCTGCAGCACCCTCTACTCAAAACACTGCACTGTACGGTACCATCACCAGAGACCTCCTGAGAAAGAACAATTTCTGGAACCCCCATCTTCAATGGATTTCTCACAAATTTCTCCTCAAGAACAATACTACCTTGTCCTGAATCTGTAATCTGGTCTGTATGTCTCTTGTTGTGTAAAAATTTTCCAAGAGCATGAAATAAAGAGAGAATTCCATCACGTCCCATGCTGGACTTTACATTGTCTGTCAATTCTGGGAAGCTAGAAGATAAAATAGACGATTGAGCAACTTTCTTTTGCTTATGTTTCTTAGATTTTGCTCTAGGAAGTCCAGGATATTCAAAGCTACCGTGGTCCCAAAAAAATGGTGCCACAGCTGCGGTTTGCCAATTGTGTAGATGTAGGATATCAGGCTGCTTTCCAGACTTCAAAAGATAATCTAATGACGCACGGAAAAAATATGTAAACCTTTCAAAGTCATCCTCATACCCATAAAGAAGGTCCCAGTCAAAAAAACCACTGAGATGAAAAGGTTCAATGAATGTCACTGCAATGCCATAAAGAATTCCTGTCCAGATTCTATTTCTGTGCCACTCGCCTCCAAGGTAAGAAGAAAAATCAGCTTCAGTGAATTCAGTAATCGATATAATTGTTGGAAATCGTGCAGATAATGCAAGGGTTCTAAGACCCTGACAGAGTTTTTGGCAAGCTTCCCAACCATTTGGGGTAGGCAGGTCATCTACTAGAAGTAACATACCTTTCCGCGATCTGTCAGTTGTATTTGATGAGCCCATATTCAATACTGGATATTTTCGTATAGCATCTAAAAATGCTTCAAACTCATCAAGTTTTGATATATATGATGTTCCAGAATTTATGTGGTGAATATACTCCCTTGATTGCATTGCTGACATATCGATTTTCCCATCTGGTTGCATTCCATTAACTGCACCTAGCTTTCCCTTATTTACCTTGATCACATTGAATTGATAAACCTTTTCAAGGAACTGATNTAATCTTTTGACCTAATTAGGTCACTTTATCTTCTAATTTGCCGTTGACTTGCATGCATGTCACTTTATCTTCTAATTTGCCGTTGACTTGTATGCATGCATAGGGAGACTTTAAATAGTGCATGCATCATTATAATAATGCTGGGATGGCATGCATGTCATTTTTAGGGTTTGCGTGCATGTCACTTTTGGGAATATTACAAGGTTCATTCACTGTTAGACCTAGAAAACCTAAAAGAGGAACTCCTTCCAATAGTGACACATTGGGAAGGAGGTCCATAGTTGTGTCAGGTTAGCGTTCAATTCCTTTTCGATTTATTCGTTGCTAGTTTGTGCATAAACATGTACACACAAAAGAAATAAGTAATTAAGCATGGTGATTACATTGAAACCAACATAGGATCGCCTAAAATTACAAAGCTTATAAAGATAGGCCAAGGCATTTCTCAACTCAAGAAAAGAAAAATAGAAAAAATTATAAGAGAATATAGAGATGTCTTTGCTTGGTCTTACGATGATTTGAAAGCATATAAATGGGAGATTATCCAACCTACAATCATGTTGAAAGAAGTTGCTAATCCTTTCAAGCATAAGTTAGGAACATAAATCCTAAGTTGGCTCTGCACATTAAGAAAGATTTTCAAAATATGCTTGATGCTAAGATCATTGCCCCCACAATACATTCAATTTGGGTGGAAATTCTAGTAATGGTAAGAAATACAAACAAAGAAATTATATTGTGTTGACTTTAGAAATTTGAACATGTTATTTAAGAAATATAAGTATCCATTTCCTAACATGGAGCATTTGTTACAAAGGATCACAAGATTAGAGACGATGTCCATGTTAGATGGGTTCTTAGGTTATAACCATGCTCTGGTTAAAAAAAGATTCAACATAAGACTATATTCACCACACCTTGGGGCACTTTTGAGTACTTAAGTATACATTTTGGTTTATTAACGTTGATGCTACTTTTAAAAGAGCCATGGATTTTGCATTCAAAGATATCATGGGTAAAATAATTGAAAGATATCATGGGTAAAATAATTGAAATATATCAAGATGACTTGATGTTATTTCAAAAAAATTAGAAGGTTCCATGTGAGTCATCTTAAGCATGTGTTCAAGAAGAATCATAAGTATGTACTATGTAATATCATTGAATTCCAAGAAGTCAATTTTTGGGGTTGAGGAAGGTAAACTCCCGAGACACATAATCTTAAAGGATAGGGAAAGAGTTGATCTAGAAATGATTAAACAAATCCCTTTACCTTCGCTGAGAAGTTGTCAAAATAAGCTTTATTAGAAGGCTCATTCCCAACTTTGTCAAACTAATTAAACCTAATTTTGAGATTATTGAAGAAGGATGTAGATTTAAAATGAAATAATGAAAGAAAAAGAGCATTTACAATTATTAAGAAGCAAATGTGAAATCACTAAGAAGCAAATGTGAAATCACTAGTGTTAGCACTCAAGTTTACTACCTAAAATATCCATTAGTGTTAACACTCAAATTTACTACCTAAAATATCCATTTAGTGATGATCCAAAGTCTTTTGGTAGTCATCTTAAATTCTTGACCATCTTTTCAACCTTACCTTCAATCTTATCATCCATTAGTGTTAACACTCAAATTTACTACCTAAAATATCCATTTAGTGATCCAAAGTCTTTTGGTAGTCATCTTAAATTCTTGACCATCTTTTCAACCTTACCTTCAATCTTATCATGTCAAATTTACTGCATGATTTTTTTTTTTGCACTTGCTAATGCTTGCTTTAGTTTTTTGTTTTTGTTTTTGTTAAGTTGATTGAATGAATGAATCTTGAAGATTTCACAGTCTGTTGGAGATATTTTGTTATGTTATTATCATATGCAAGATTGTTCTGGTAAAGCCATCTTTGTTCTTCCAGTTCGCAAAAATTTCGTAATTCTGTAGCGAAACTTTGAAGCTTTGAATATATCGGTGTTGCAGAATGAGGTTCCATTCTTAATCAAAAGCTCAGTTCTTCTAATACATAGGCACTGGAGAATGAGTCGTGATTCTGCAGTGGAATTATGTTTTCTATGGCCTGTTGGTTTTGCAGAATGAGCTTCAATTATTCAACATAATTCAGTTTTGTAATGTTCAGACGTTGAATAGTCATCGATTCTATAGCAAAATTTCAATTCCGTTGGTGTGAAGTCACTGCATAACTCTGTCAAATTTAAAGGACACGCGTTATAGTAAAATTTTCCACCGCCTTTGCTTTCAAGTCATTTATCCACAACTGTTAGGCTCCATCATGTCAAATCACCCCTATGAGCAGTTGTTTATCATCAAGCAGGATCATGCAAAGATGGACCTGGTACAATCATGATCATTCCACTCTGTAGTTCCACCATCGAGTATATCTATGCGCAGTTGTCAAACGGGCTGCTAAGAACACATGTCACTTACCATTGTCCAAAACCCAACTGATTAGGAACATGCAACGATGACTATACAATTCATGAATGATTTTTATTTATTTTCTTAAAAAGGTAATGTTTTTAGCTTGAAAATATGATTTTATTTCCACAACTATTTCATGTTCAGTAGCTACTAGCACCTGGTTGAGCTTGCAGTCTTCAGCTACCATTTTGCATATCTAGCCATGGAAACTCATAAAGGAGGACACTACGATGGCGTGTTGTCAGACGTTTATTCTAAATGCAAGAGGAAATTTCAAGAAGTTTGTTGTTACGAGTTTTGTCAGCGTCTTCAAGGGTATAACCAGCAGGTATCCAGAGCCTTCGCCGAAGTCTTTGATGGTCATTAAGATGTGCTTGGAGGATCAACTGTTAAAGTTCCTAAAGAATCAATTGTATGCAGTTGTCTTTTACCTACAGAGGGAAAAAGATGATTTAAGCAGCAACAAGTCAAATTTTTTTATTGTGACCAGTTTTTGAAAGATCAACATTAGAAACCCAATTGGAGAAAAGGCGTGTCTAAACCCTGGTTGAAGGAGGAATGGGAAAAGCTTTTGGTAATAATCTAGAAATTTATAACAAATGAAGGTAGCCTGTACAAAGTTGTGTTCTTCTACCAGGAATGGGAAAAGCTTTTGGTAATAATCTAGAAATTTATAACAAATGAAGGTAGGTACAAAGTTGTGTTCTTCTACCACATGTGATTTTTTTTTGCATTTTACTGGGGAATTCGAGTTGAATTTACCCTATTTCTTATTGAAAAGTTTAACCAAAATGTCCAAGAAAATTCAGAAAAAACCCTAAGTTGCAACAAAGTGTATTAATTTTCACCAGGAACTAATTAAATTTCCTATTCAAGATGAATTGAACAAGGTAGGAAGGACATGGGATCATTTTCTTTTCTTGTCTCTCTTAAAAACTGAGGATGTTCCTCCACCTCAAGAAAGTGAATCTCCAGCTTCGAGCGGAAGGTTCGAATCAATTAAGAGATCAAAAGGTTTAGGTGGAAGTAATTCAAACCCACAGCAAACAGTTTCACTTTCTTCTACAGATATTTTAAGCAAGGAAACTAGGGGTTTAAACACAATGACAGAATACTCAAGGAAAATACTATACTACTTGGGATGACTTTTCTGATATTTGGACAAATAAGAAGCAGTTAATGGGTTCCAAGAAAAAAAAACAGAAAGTGCCATGCCCTTTCTTAAGAAGGAGGCTTCATACTAGGCCAACTAACAAGTTGAGGATGAATGGTAAATATTTTTTTACCCATATTTGAAAATAAAAACAACCATTCATTTAAATGACTCTCCCTCTGCTGGATAAAAGAACCCTCTAAGAAAGTTCAGAAAGCAAAGAGAAAGAAGGCAGTTTCCAAGAGTAAGGAGGTTGAAAAACCAAAGGTGGCAGAACTTGAGCTTGTGTTTGAGATGGAATTAGGACTTTAGTTAGAACAGATGAAGCTTGAAAGACCTACATCACCTATACAGAAAGATCTAGAAGTTCAAGAAATATCAATCTCAAAGAACAAATCAAAGGTTAGAAATGTTTCAAGTTTACCTTATTTTGATAGTGAGGAAGAAACAAATAAAGAGGGAACTTTAAATGAGAATGAACAACATCCTATAGATCCCATTTAGCAAGAGTTAAAGGATCAAGAGTAGCAACATGAACCAAAATTTTTCAAGATTGACATTTTGGCAGAAATTGCATTGAAAGGATAGTGCTGAAGAACGAAAATTCTGTAGCGCGGATAGTAGCATAAAATCAACAAAGTGCTGAAGAATGACACACACTTTTATGTTTTCCATTTTTTCCTCGGCATTGTGATCCTTTAAAGACTCTTTATATGTAATATCTTCAAATGTAATTTTGAATGGATATATAGGCTCCTGTAAGATCTTCATCCCTCAGGATGGATTCGAGTCTAAGGTCATAGTCAAGTTAAATATCCCTATAAAAGTGGATCAAGAACCTATCCACCAGTTTTAATTTTGTATTTAATGTAAATATACTCGTGTCAAAATTCTACCTCCCTTTTAGAATCTTAGATTCTATTTTGTTGTAAATGAACATCTTTAAAAGAAGAGAAATATATGTAAAAAGGAGTTCGAAAAGGGAGATTACAAGGAGACTCTTATCTATGTACATTCTGAACAACATCTAATACAACCATGAAATTTCATGTTTTGTGATTATTTTCTCTCTCTTATTTATATTCGATAAGATTTATTGCAGTGCAATTAGTTTCCCTTCTTTGTTCAGATCAACAACAGTTATAGTTTTGTATTAATTGCCTAAGCTTGAAGGCTCTATTTGGTTGAAGAGTGTAACTTCAGAAGACATTCTTATTGTACTTTTATTGTATTGTTGTTGTACCTCCTTAGGGAGATGTTATTGATGTACTTGGTCATGTAAAATCCTTTGTAAGAATCAATGTAGCCCTTAAGTTGTAAGTCGGGTAAATAGTACCCACAAGAAAGGTTATATAAATGTTATTTTGAGTCTCACTAGATAAGTCGGCCTTGAAAGAGTACCAAGTCGGTCCAGTAAGGTAAAAAAGGTCACTCATTCGATGAGTATAAATAGAAAGTGCGCTCCTCTCATTTGGACACACTCTTAAATCAAGCGAGTGCACAAGAGAGAGAGAATAGGTTCACTGGAGAGAAGAAGTTGCTTTTGTCTTTTGGGTCTATCTTATCTTGGTTGGAATTACACTTGGTGACATAATCTATACTAAAGAAGTTGCTAGGTTTTCTCCCTTGTGGTTTTCCAAAGGAAAATATTTGTGTTCTTTTGTCTTGTTATGCTTGTATTTTGTTCATTGATCCTAATGCTATGGTTATGATGAAATGATGCTAAATGTTTAAAGATCTTGTATAACCATTAAAATCATAACATGCTATTATAACTACCCTGAAAGAAGTAATTGTGTAGTGGTAACTAACATAAGTTGGAAACTAGGGCTCCATGTTTTCGATCTTTCCATCCACAGATTAAGCTTGAATTTTACATCATTGAATTCTCTCGATTAGGGTGCATATTTATGTGGAAATAGATCTCCATTATGATATTTTTCTGTTTTTCCCTAATTTATGTTGGAACCAGAGAACTAGGGAATCATGTTCCAGGAAATTCACTCCATATATCAACTTGAAAAGTAGGACAGGTCAAATTGACCAAGGAGGGCACATCTTCCCATGGAGACAATTCCTAGTTACGTGGATTCTCAAATTTTGATCTAACACTATTGTCAGGAAAACTAGGGCATCAAATATTTTGCAGTTTTGTCCACAGATTTGGGAAAAAGAGTAGATTGCTCAACTTTCCTTATGCAGGCGCATTTTTTTAAAAATAATATTTGCAGGTCATCAAGGTTGAAAAAATAAGGTTTCTTTATCAAACCCTAGGTCCACCAGAAGTAGTGTTCCATAAAGGCATTGAAGCAAGCATCTAGTTGAAGCACTCTCATTGATAATTTCTTATCTCTATTTCCATTTGAGTTTCTCATTTTATCAAGATGAAAAACAATACCAAGCTTGAGGAAAAGCTTGAAGGAGCTGAGAAATTCTGGGCATGGAAGTATAGAGTGCTTCTTATACTAGAAGAGCATGGTTTGGAATACTATGTCAAAGGAGAAGGTGCAGAGCTAGAGGGAGATGAGGACAAAGCTAAGCATAAGAAGAACTTGGTCATGGCCAAGACGCTTATTGTAGTACCAAGGACCATTTGATCCCACATGTATCCTCCTTGAAGACACCCAAGGAAATGTTTGATGCATTGACCAACCTATATGAAGAAAATAATATCAATAGGAAGATGACCTTGAGGACTCAAATCAAAGGTGTGAAGATGCAAAGTTTAGAAAGCATACAATATTACTTCACAAGGGTCTCTTAGGTCAAGGAACAACTAGAAACTATTGGATACAATGTTGAAGAAGCAAAAGTGGTGATGATCACCTTGAATGGTCTCCCAAGTTCATGGGAATCTTTCATTCAAGGAATTTGTTCCAGGAGAAGGCTCACCAAATTCAGTAGGCTATGGGAGGAATGCACACAAGAAGAGGCCCGATTAGTAGCAAGAGAAGAAAATATGGGTGATGATGACAATCAAACCCTAACAACTCATGCCAAGAAGGGAAATATCAAGAAGAAATAACATTCTTACTATAATAGAAAAATTATGAAGAAGGGCCTCTCACAACTCAGATGTTTCAATTGTGATGAGAAATGACACTTTGCGAAAGACCATCCTTGCAAGAAGAAGAGACACCATGCTCATATCATAGAAGATGATGAACCAATGAAGAAGAAAACAAGAGAAGATTCCTCAAGTGATGAGGAATATGTATTTTGATCCAGAAGGATTCACCACATAAGGTGAAGGTTGAATATGATTATCAAAGGGTTAGGAGAATCCTCCTACAAAGTTGGATTGTAAAAATACCACGAAGATGAAGATCATGCTCTATGGACATAATTTGAAGAAGAACCTCTTATTCATTTCAACATTTGATAAGAAGGGATGCGGTCGTGAGTGAAGGAGGGACACACAGATTCAACACTAGTGCACAGTTCCAAGTAATATGTGGTGTAGAATGCTTTCTCAACTTCTCTGATCACAAGCAAGATAGGCATAAGCCCGCATAATCAAATGATGGAGTAGAGCACATTGTTAGAGACTCCAGTAATTTCTGCAAGAATACAAAAATCAAGAAGGAAACTAATAAACAAATAAAGATAAGTATTTGAATTGTCATTTCCTGTATATCTAATTGCTTAAATGGTATTGTTCAATTGTGTACATATTTATGTTCCTAGATTTAGGAAGTGTAATGTGCATGTTAGAGTGTTTGCATTGATGGAAAGTATATGCATGCGATAGGTAAGTGGCCTATGGTACTGTACACCATTCCATTGTTGCTTATCTCGAATGAAACCTCTTTGTTGACATGTTGGGAGCAATGCACGCTCTTAATTATGTTCAGGTAGAGATGGAAGGCATCTAGAAAGTTACCGTATGTATGCAAGATATGGATGAATGTTGTGTTGAATCATTGGCTAAGATAGTTGGATGGCTGTGTGACCTATGTCTTTATGCATAATAATTTTTCATTATTAATACATTTTAGAAACTATGAAATGTTTCTAATCATGCAACATAATTTGACTTGTAGGAAAGATTGTATGCAATCACCTACAAGAGAAGAATGTTGAGACTTGTTCTAAAGAACAAGTGACGAAAATTCATCTATAACATTCAAGAATATTTATGAAATCAAGTATACTACAAAAGTACAAAGCGAGCTTTCTCTCAGAAAGAGGGAGTCGACTATGACAAGATGTTTCTCTAGTGGCCATACACCCTTCTTCATTGGTGGATATTACACTATATGGATGGTGTAATCGAAGTAGAAGTGTATACCGAGCAATATCTAGGAATCAAGACTCTCTACAGAGAACCACATATGCGCATAATAAGGAAGGATTTGTACGTGATTAGAAGACGCCCATGCCACACAGTCACATGACGAGCTTGAGGATCACCTAGAATGATGAGACCTCAACCTTTGATACAAGATTGAATATGAGGAGCTCATATATGGGTGCAATAGGAACTTGCAACAAAGTTCAAGATGGAGCATCTTGGTATCCACTGACCTTGACATATGACATAGATGGATACACAAAATATTAGCAACAAATAAGGCTACTAGTCACTCTAGTCCAAATTGACCCAATGTAGAGAGTACAAGTTGTAGACAGAGGATAGTGGTCAGTTACATAGGGAGCAAGAAATATATGCTTCAAAGGGAGTGACTAGTATAACACAGATTTCAGAGAGATAATATCACCTATCCTCTATCCATGGCAATGTTTGTTTTCATCAATATCTCATGGATATGCTCATAGTGATACATAATGTCTTCCCTCACGAAGATGAAGTATATGTGAAGTAACCACTTGAATTTGAGCACATGACAGGAATACACATGTGTGCAAATTAAAGAAAACATTGTATAGTTTGAAACAAGTACCCAGGACATGGTACGACAAGATAAACAAGTTTCTGACGATCTTGGGCTTTACCAAGAAAGTGGATTCCAACCTTTACTTCAATTTTGGGGATGGGAAACTAGTGATACTATTGATGTATGTAGATGATTTGTTCTTGACAGGTAATGAGAATATCGTAGCAGAAACAAAGAAGAGGCTTGCTACAAAGTTCAAGATGAAAGACTTGGGTATGATGCACTATTTCTTAGGTCTTAAGGTGTGGTAGAATCCATATGATATATTCCTAAGTTAAGGAAGATATGTGAAAGAGGTCCTAAATAGATTCAAGATGATGGATTGCAAGTCCATGGTCACACCAATGGCATCGGACTTAAATTCTATGTGATCCTACTTCATAGATAGTCGATTCCACAATCTACAGGAAAATGATTGGTTCATTGATGTACTTGAAAAACACGAGGCCAGATATTTGATTTGCAGTGAACAACATGAGTTAGTATATGGTAGATCCGAGACATGTTCACATGATTGTGGAAAAGCATGTGTTGAGGTACCTAAAGGGTACAATTGATTATGGCCTCATATATGTGAGATATCAAAGGATCTTCCTGCAAGGATATGTTGACTCAGATTGGGCTGGTAGTGCTACAGATAAGAAGAGCACTTGAGGGTACTGCTTCAGTTTGGGGTCTGGCATGATTTCTTGGTTCAACAAGAAGCAGACAATTGTATGCTATAAACATAAAAAATAATATAAATACAAATAATAATAATAATAATAATAATAATAATAATAAATAACATATAGTAAATAGATATTAATTAATTAATCGAAGAGTGGTGACCTTTACATTGAAAAGGCGCAATGGCTAAGATAAAATCCAAGATATTGTAATGTAATCTATCATTATTTTATTCAACATTCATTTATATATTTATAACTAAAGATGGATTCTCTTCTTTAACATCCGAATACGGATTTTCTCGTAACACTTGGATTTGGTGCTACAGTGGTATCATATTTGACACGTGGTTTTAAAAAGAAAACCACACATGGTTTTCTTAAAAGGATAAAAAAGTAAGAAAGACTCGTGAAAAAAAAAGTAAAAAGAAAAGAAGTGAAAAAGAAAAATAAGAAAGAAAGCATTTGAACAAAACGGACAAAAAGGAAGAAGTAAAACCACATGCGTAAGTTTTTCCAAAGTGTGAGACGTTATTATAAAATATATTAAATATAATAATAATACTATTTAATAACTATTATCATAATATATATGTTTATATTTCATAAAATGTGAAATGGACTCAACTTATATGACTCCACATACTAGAACATTGGTGACTGAATTAAAAAACCAATTCGATAAATTGGAGGCAAGGATGAATGAGAATATAGACTCTATCATAAATAGGTTGGAAAATTATAGATCTAGTAATCCTCCTAAAAAAAGAAGTACTTCGAGTAAATCGATGGCCTTATCCGCAATAGTTGTGAAGGATCCACCCTTGTTGTTGAGGAGGTATACAATGACAAGTAATAGAGGGAAGTTCCACGGGGCTCAATTAGTCAAAAGGGATCAGAAATTGAGGTACACAATAATGACAAGTAGCAGATGGAAGTTCCACAAGGCATAGTTAGTCAAAATGGATTAGAAACTAAACAACCTCACAATGGTGTAACTAAGAAAACATTGTAGAAGATACAACTAAAGTCTGTCAAGTCTCTGAGCCACTTTTCAATTCTGAACCAATAGCTCAAGTTCAAGCTTTGAATGATGTGACTAAACAATCCACAACTAGTGCAAAAATTGGAAGTAAAGAACATCCACAATTGCCGATAACTGGAATCCAAAAGGTGGCATAGAAAACAAATAAGTACAAGTTATATTGTTTCAAAAACTCACCACTTAACCAAAAATGATTACAACACAAGTTCCAAAATCACACCCATAGAACGAAATCAATCCAATATTGTAGTGTTCGAGTCAGTGCTTCAAACACAATCCATAATAAGAGGACAACAATACTCTCAGCTTTGAAGACAAAGCTACTCTTAAGGGAAGGGAAATGTTATAAACATAGAAAAAATAATATAAATACAAACAATAATAATAATAATAATAATAAAGAACATATAATGAATATATATTAATTAATTAATCGAAGAGTGGTGACCTTTACATTGAAAAGGCGCAATGGCTAATATAAAATCCAAAATGTTGTAATGTAATATATCATCTATTTATTCAACATTCATTTATATATTTATTAATGAAGATGGATTCTCTTATTTAACATTTGGACACAGATTTTCCCATAACACTCAGATTCAATACAGTCGAGGCAGAGTATATTGCGACTTGTTCAACAAGCTGTGAGATAGTTTGGATTTGGAAGCTACTTGCGGGATTGTCCTATGTCAAGTTAGAGATGACTTGCGTGTTTTGTGACAACCAAATTTGTGTGAAGTTGTCTAAGAACCCAATTTTTCATGACAAGTCGAAGCACATTGAGATCCAATATCACTATATCCAAGATATGACGCAGAGAGGCGCAGTGAAGCTCCAGTACAATACGAAGGATGAGACGATAGTCGATGTATATTCCAATCCTGTGGTTAGTGTGAAGTTTTAGTACTTCAGGGAAAAGCTTGGATTTTTCCAGATCAGTGTCTATCGCAAGAGGGAGTGATGAGTCCCTGTGGTCTTCACATACCAACATGAAAAAGGGATGGCTCTGTAGAATACGTATGAGATTTGCTTCTAGTATGAAAAAGGATTGGCACTGCAAAGGTGTGCACTCAGTATGAAAAAGGACTGGTCACTACACGGGTACACCTAATATTAAAAAGGAGTAGTCACTGTATGGGGTGATCCCATCTTGGTTAGTTGTATCTCCATGATGAGGGGTGATCCTAGCTTGGTTGGTTGTATCCATGATGAGGGGTGATCCCATTTTGGCTGGTTGTATTTCCATGATGAGGGGTGATCCCATCTTGGATGGTTGTATCTCCATGATGAGGGGTGGTCCCAACTTGGATGGTTGTATCTCCATGATGAGTGGTTGTATCACTGAGGGTAGATATCGATATGATTAGTCATATCACCGAGGGTATATCCCAGTATGAGTGGTTGTATCGCTGAGGATAGATCCCAATATGACTGGTTGTATCACGGAGGGTAGATCGTAGTATGAGTGGTTGTATCACCAAGGGTATATCCTAGTATAACTAGTCATATCACCGAGGGTAGATTCCAATATGAGTGGTTGTATCACCGAGAGGGTAGATCCCAAGGTTGGTTGTATCACAAAGAGGGTAAATCCCAACATGGTTGGTTGTATCACTAAGAGGGTAGATCCCGACATGGTTGGTCATATCACCAAGAGAGTAGATCCCAACATGGATGGTTGTATCACAGAGACATGAGGGTATCACACAACATGAAACAAGGCTGGTGTAGCATCAAGACGAGAGGTACACCCAACATGAAAAAGGGTTGGTTGTTGTATGGAGTTCTTATGTTGTGTAGATTCGAGAGATGTCACAAGTCAATGGTGCGAGTACCAAGTTGCAGCAACAATGATGAGATCCAATGATGATGTCCAGAGATTATGTCCAGTGATTATGTCCAGTGACGAGCAACGAGATCCAGTGATGATGTCGAGGAATGACGACCATGACAAAATATCACCCGGGCCTTATTAAGAGGAAGTGTTGAAGAATGTAACTTTGTGAGATATTCTTATTGTAATTTTATTGTATTATTGTTGTACCTCCTTTGGGAGATATTATTGATGTCCTTGGTCATGTAAAAGTCTTTGTAAGAATCAATGTAACCCTTCCATTGTATGTTGGGTCAATAGTACCCACAAGAAATACTATATAAATTTTATTTTGAGTCTCCATAGACAAGTCGACCCTGTAAGAGTAACAACTTGGCCCAATTAGGTAAAAAGGTTACTCACTTGATGAGTATAAATAAAGAGGTTTCTCCTCTCATTTGGACACACTCTCAACTCAAGGAAGTGCACAAGAGAGAGAGAGAGAGAGAGAGAGAGAGAGAGGAGGAGGAGGAGGAGGAGGTTTGCTAGAGAGAAGAAGTTGCTTTTGTCTTTGGGGTCTATCTTATCTTGGTTGGCATTGCACTTGGTGACAAAATCTATACTAAAGAAGTTGTTGGGTTTTCTACCTTATGGTTTTCCAAAGGAAAATATTTGTGTTCTTTTGTCTTGCTATGATTGTCTTTCTCTCAATGATCCTAATTCTATGGTTACGATGAAATGATGCTAATCTTTAAAAATCTCGTATAACCATTACAATTCTAACATATTTTGGTATATGTTTTCAGATCTATAAACAATGTTTTTAGATTTGAATCTAGCTTGTGAATATATAGCTTCCTTACCTACATGCTTTAATTATTTTCTCTATGTTTATGTCTGGTTTGTTTTCTGAGTAAAATGTCATTGGAACTTTGGAATTTTACCCCAACTATTGGACATCATATAATCCTTAAATCTAAAACCCTTCACATCCTTGTGACATTTCCCCTCAAAAATTCTTTACAAATACTATCAACCTTTCCTCAACTATCCCAAATTTTAAAATGTGTTAGGCATGTCCTATTTATAGTCATAAGAAATCCTCTAGCGCTAACACCTCGTATTAGTAAGTCGTGATCATTGGAAGGATTTCTAGATTTTGTGTTTTCTCTTTTTTTTTAAAACAAGAACGGATATATTAAACGACAGTAGTTTAACCACTGGTAAGAACCACATAATTCAAATTCCCTTAAGGAAGTGGCATACAACCCATATACAACTAATATCCCTTGTGGGAGCGGAAAATTTCAAAGCCCTTGCGGAAGCGACAAACTTAATATACCCAAGACAGACCAGGTTCCAAAACCTACTATACGAGTTTTTACACACAGGAAATTAGAGACTAGAAGAAAAGGAAAACCAAAATTTAGAGAGAACGAAAACAACAACTATTAGCATCAACGGTCATTTTCTCCAGGGCGTGATAAGACGTCCTTGCATTTCCAGCCTTGCCACTTTCAACTCCAATCTTTCAACCTTGATTTCCAGCTCTGCCAAGAACCAAATGAACAGCTATTCAGTCCTCGCAATTCCCAGCTCGAATTCTTTCCCGAGTTGAATTAAATCCTGGTCCACATTCTCAAGTCAGCGGCCACCTTCCGAATCCATACAGTGTAGGAGACGATTAAATTTTTTTAGCTTCCGCTTGATACCCCTGATTTCCTCTCCAATGGCCTTGTTATTTGGAGAAGAAGCAGAGGATTCGGATGGGGATTCCATGGATGCACCGAAAATTAGGAGACAGGCGATACCAGAATGATATTCAACCTTGCATATAATCTAACGTTGTGAAATCAACAACCAACCACCACCTTTTATCGTTCCAGGGTTGTCACACATCATTATGTGAACTGATGCTGTCGTACTGGAGATCTTCATCAGATCAAAACTGAAGACGGGAGAGCGCAGAGTGACGAAGGGTGAGAGCATAGGGGTACAGTGCCGAACGGGCCACCCTTTATACTCATTAAAATTGGTTCATGGTGCAATCCTTTCACCACGCGTCAATTCATTTCTCTAAAGCATGCCACAGGGACAGATGAGACAGGCGAAAGTGACCCCCAGCAGCCACGTGGGGATCCACTCATTGGGCTTGAACCTTAGGCTCATAGTCGTGTGGGAGCAAGGAGACCCAACACTAGGGGATAGAGCACATGTTCCTACATCCATTAATGTCAAGGATTCCCCAACCCAAGGAGGACGCAGCGTTGGATGCTAAGTCAGCCATAATGTTTTTGCTCCTTAGCACATGGAAGGATTCAAAGTTTTGAAAGAAGGAGATGAAGCTTTGGATTTTTTTAGAAGCTGTTGGATCTTCATATCCCCTAGGATATTGCCCGAATTAAGAGCTTGAATAACCCATCTAGAGTCACCTATCACCACAATGTCCCTTATGCCATGATTTTTGGCAAGGATAAGGCCCTGCCAAAGAGCTAGGGCCTCCGCCATATTATTTGATTCGATACCCAGCCCCCAAGAGTAGGACAGTTCCTGATTTCCATCCGGGGAAAGAATTACCCCACCCCCCTTCCTCCCCAAGGTTCCCTTTAGAGTAACCATCAAAGAAAATAATGCTTTTATGAAAGTTCTTGATCCACCCTTTGAATTCAACATCCTTGAGCCTGATCTCCCAATGGAATACGACCCTACTGCCAGAGGGAGGATGCAAAGACAAGTCAAGATACAGGCTATGGAGCCAAGCTTCTTCAGAAGGGGAAATGGGAACTCCAGATGAATCCCACTAGAGGGATCTAAGACGATCACCCAGCAGACCATGAACTTTGGAGACCACCTGCTTGGCTTGATAAGCCTTATCTCTAAATGTTCGAGAATTTCGCTCCAGCGAGAGCTTCCATAACACAAACTTTGGTAACGCTAACCAACAGGATCTAATATTTCCATTTTTTAGACTGGTAAACGGAGAGACAGTTGGTCAATTAATCAGAATTGAGTGGATATTATAAGGGATGGTAATCGTACCAAAATTACCAAGAAGTGAGAGAGTCCAAACTTCCTAAGCAAAGGGGCATGCGAGCAAGACGTGAACAACAGTTTCTTCGAAGTTTAAGCAAAACGGGCACCAAAATAGCTCTTCCCATCCTTTCTTCATTAGACTATCACCTGTTAGAATCTTATTGTGAGCCAAGGTCCAAATGAAGAAGTCCACCTTGGGAAGAGTTTTCATATTCCAAATACTTTTCCAAATATCTTGCGTGGGAAGGTGGTTGGGGCGGGCCAGTAGAATGTAGCTAGCAATTGTAGAGTAGGCCCCATATTTAATTCCCCATCCTTTGGAATATTTGGACCTCCTTGAGACCGGGGACTTTCCTTGAACATGATGAAGAAGAGTTGATTTCTCATCCTCGAGATGTGAGGTACATGCAATCTGCCAGCCTTCCTAAGAATTGTTGCTGTTCTCGTCCCAAGCCAAAATGCTTTAAAGGGTGGCAATGTTTTGTGAGTGCAAAAAGGTTTTGATCTGATCCATTCCAGGATTCAAGCCAATTGGCATCACACCCATGATGGGGTCATCCCAGATATTAATGTTTTTCCCATTGCCAGGGATCCAGTGAAGATTGGACTGGAGGAGACTAAGGGATTTGAGGAAAATAGAGAAGATGGGAGATCCTTCCTGCACATTGGGGGCCTGTCAAGACACTGCAAGCAAGTCCCTGAGAAGTGTTTTTTCCAAAGAGCCTCCTTGCACCAGGAGGGTTTCCCAGAGACTATCTTCCAAAGGAGTTTTGTTCCTAACACCATATTTTGGCTTCTGAGGTCTCTTAATTGCAAGCCTCCTAGCATTGGCATGGATATTTTCCCCCAACTAACTAGAGGAATATTTTTCCCAGTTTATTTACCTCCATTCCAGAGGAAGCTTCTGCAGGATTTTTCGATTAGAGCAATGATTCTTTTCAGAGCTAGGAGAATGGAGCACTAATAGATGGGAATGCTAGATAGGATCATGTTGATGAGAATCACCTTCCCAACTAGGTTGAGCCATGAAGCACCCCACGAGTTAACTCTAGCCCTGATTTTGTCAACAATAGGGAGCCATGTGGTCGACTTTGGGAAAGATTTGAAGATGGGGACCCCAAGATATTTGAAATTTTCCCAATGAGTTTTCCCTTCAATGCCGAGGATTCTAGATATTTCCAACATCTCTCTTGGACTACAATTCCATTCGAAGATCTAAATTTTCACATAGTTGATCTTGCTTCCCGAGGCCTCTTGGTAGATATCGAGCTCGAATTTGAAGTTTTTGGATGATTGGGTGCTTGCTCCCCCAAGAAGGATGGTATCATCCACAAACTGCCCATGATTGATGTCCTTGACCCCTCGAGAGATATGAAGTCCCATGAGACAATTATTCCTTTGGCTATGGGATAATTGAAAGCTAAGGACCCAGGCTTGAACAACATACAAGAGGGGAGAGAGTGGGCACCCTTGCCAAAGCCCCCTGGAATCTTGAAAGAATCCCGCCGCTCTACCATTGACCAAAGGGGCAATCCAGGAATTGCTGATGTAGGCTTGGACCCACTTAATAAACAGAGAATTAAAACCAAACTTGTGAAGAACTTGAAAAAGAAACTCATGGCGAACCTTGTTAAAGGCATTAGCAAGATCTAATTTTTCAATCATACCTTTTTATTTTTGTTGGATGCTGGAATGGATTGCATCTTGGATGAGGATGATGTTTTCTTCAATAGGTATGCCTTTAATGAATCCTCCTTGATTCTTGGGAATGAAGAAAGGAAGCAATTTTTTGATACGATTGGTGATGATTTTGGTTATGATTTTGTAGCCAATGTTGCAAAGGGAAATGGGTCTGAAACTTTCGAAAGAGATAGCTCCTATATCTTTGGGGATAAGGGCGAGGAAAGCCGAGTTAGTGCTTCCCCCACTTTTGTTGCATGATTGGGATTTTAGAACAAGTTTGTGCAAGTCATTCTTCACTATTTTCCAGCAGACTTTGATGAACCTGGCCGTGAAGCCATCAGGGCCGGGGGATTTATCAAGATGCATACAGGAAAGGGATTTTTTTTATTTCTTTTTTGGAGAGAGGGCTAGAGAGGGACTCATTAGTGGAATGGTTGATGGAAGGATGGATCAGGTCAAGAGCAGGGGAGGGACGGAGCAAGCCAGGAGGGTTATTTTCAGAGTATATACTTTTGAAATGATCGTGGGCAAGCTGCTTGATTTTTTTGAAGTCCTAGATCGACTGACCATTAGATTGAATCTATTTTATCACTGTGAACTACTTGTGTCCTTCTACTTTCTTGTGGAAGAAACTAGAGTTTCTGTCACCTGCCAGGAGCCAAAGGATTCTTGATTTTTGCCTCCAATATTCCTCTTCCGTTCTGCAGGAGGAGTGAAGGGCCCTATGAAGGGAGGTCTCTTTTTCCAGACTGCTGGTATCCATAGGATGATCTTCTTGCCACCTTTGATGCTACTCAAGATTCTCCTGAGCATCAAATCTAAGCTGGAGGGAGGTTTTCAGGGATTTTTCCCAGTGCTTAATGCTAGCTTTAACCTCCTCAGTTTCTCTTCCTAGACATAGAAGCGGGAGCCCGAGACCAGAATGTTCCAGGTTGTTTGAACCAGGTGCATGAACCCATCTTCCTTAACCCACAAAGGACTGAAGCAGAAAGGGATGGGTCCTAGATTTTTTTCTTTTGAGAGTTCCAATTGAACAGGCTTGTGATCAGACATGCTAAAGGGGAGGATGGCTGAATCTGCCCTAAAGCCAAGAAGGAGTAGGGAATTTTGAACAAGGAACCTGTCCAGTCTAGCCGCGATATAACCAGGACCCAACCTGCGGTTGGACCAAGTAAAGATGCCCCTGGCCGGCTTGACGTCTTCCAGATCCCAGTTACTCATAATATCTTCCACTATTTCCCACAATGGGTCTTTGACAATGGATCCACCTTTCTTCTCTTTCCTAGACAAATTTATATTAAGATCACCGACCAAGATAATATTTTTAGGCTGAAGCGAGGATAGTAAATCCTGAATGCTTTGCCAACAATATTTTTTTTTTTCAGAATACAAACCAAGAATATAAATATTTAGGATACTTACTAGGAAACCAGAGTATTTATGCCCGAGGCTCGAGAATATCCAGTGAAGACTAACTTGAGAGCAAACCAGCTCGAAGGAGGAATATTTCCAAAGCAAACCAACACCCTCAGAAGCCCCCTAACATTGATGCTTGGAGGAATTCCACATCCTCCATTTTTGTCTCCTGGACCAGTAGTATATCAGGGTTGGAGATCCTCAAGAGGTCTTTCATTGCTTCAATCTTTAAGTTTCTCCCTAACCCCCTACAGTTCCAGGAGACTAACTTCATTATTTACCTTTGGATGGATGGGAACCCCCTTTAGCAAGGCCTTTTTTTCTAGTTATTCTGGGATTCAACATGGCATCGAGAGTTGCTTGAGAACCAAGCAACTTGTCTCTGTAGGTGGCCTCTTCCCGCCTTTCCTTATCAGTTTTCCTTCCTTTTTTAGACTTAGATTGAGTGGGGGGATCATGATGGATTTCCCCATCTTATCCTTTCGATTCTTCTTCTTTCGATTCAGGGGAATATTTACTAGAGAGGGCGAGGGGGTTTGAGGATCTGGCACCATCCGGCCTAGGGGAAGCCGCAAGAGTATTGCTCGATCCAACTTTATCAAGAATCGCTTCAGGATCATCTATGACTTCTTCTGAATTGTTTTGCTTCTCTTCGATATGATTTCCTGTATCCAGATTAGGATTTTGAGGGTCATCAACCTTCCTGAGGATCGTCGTTCCTCCTTTCCTTGTTTCTCTCTTGTTTGTTTGTCTGGGGTTCGCTTTGGTTCTCTTAGCTTGGGTCTATCCTTCTTCTTGTTCTCGATCTGTTTGTACTGAAGGGAGATTCAGACAGTTCTTTTGGAAATGTCCATAGTCATGGTAGTGACGACATTTGAATGGAAGCTATGATGCCAGTCACCGACAATGAGCTTATTGGCCTCTGGGAGACCTGCTTCAAGATCAAATTCCACACAGATTCTAGCATAGGAGTAGTTTTCCTTAGGGTTTGATTTATCAATGTATCTTCCTAGTTTGTCCCTAATGTCTTGCAGGGAGGATGGGGTCCAGTAATGAATCGGGAGGTTAGGAAGCCGAACCCACAAGGGAACTGTTTTAGGAACATCCACAGCCGGGTCAAAATCAGGGGTTCATCTATTTAGGTAGAGTCCTTGGGGCCCATGAAATATGGAACATTATGAAAAATTAGGTCTTGATCCTCCTTGGAGCTGAATTCGAAAAGAAAAAACCCTCGCCCTACCACATAATAGGTAATGCTATTGGCGATCAGAGGCCGCCAATTTTTCTGGATCCAATTATCTGTGGACTTGGGGGAAGGCCAGAGCCCTGTGAATTGTCCCACTAGAACCCGATCGGCCAATGAAACCGCGATGTGCATTGGTTGCTGGGGAGGTAGGTCAATAACCCGGATTTCTTCAAGTTTTTTAACAAACTTTGTGACTAGGACCGATGAAGGTTTGAGAGAGATTCCCGTAATGAGCATTCAAAAAGCATCAGCGAATTTCGACGACGACCCCCCGTAGGCAGTAGCCACACTCATGGTGAATCCGGTGACAGCCAAACCCATGGGTCCCCACTGACAGGCCTAGAAGATCCAAGGCACGCTGGGAAGCGATGACCCAACCCACAACGCAACACCTGACAGACGCAGAGACGAACCCTAGAGCACGAGGCAACAACAACGCTCGATGTAAAGGGTGAAGAAGTAGAATATAATATATTGATTTGATTTTGTGTTTTCTCTTAAAGGCACTATTTCTAGTGTATTATTACAGAAAAAAATAATCAAGGTGAAGAACAACCTATAGCCATCATGAGTAAATCCCCTAAAAGACTTTGACTTGAAGTATGTCATTATGGAAAAACAATCTTATGCTTTTGTTAAATATTTGAAGCATTTTAGAACATAGGTTGAATACTCCAAAATAGTGGCCTATGTTCCCCAATCAATATATATTAGTTCAAAAATATTTTCTAGGATTCAAAGGTAAATGAGTGTCAAAGCTACACAAATAAGATTTGGAAATTAGCCCAATTAAGTTAATAGAGGTAATGGTTAGTAAAGATGCTGGCAAAAGGAAATTAAATAGTGCTTGGTATGGATGGTTAAATTAGTCTAGAAATGATATCCATGGTGCTAGTTAATCAAGAAAAAACGTGAATGGTATACATACATCATATATTATGTTAAGAATTTGACATGTCCAGTGTTGAGTCGAAAAAAAACCATCTTTTCATGTATTTTTTCTCTTATTTTTTATCCTTGTTCACTTTCTCGTAACCTTGTTTGATAATTTTCAATGCTTATATGTGAGATTACAATCAAGGTTTTTGCAATACATTTATTTTAGAATTTGATGTGAATTTATGATTAAATATTGGAAAAAGAACATATTCTAACTTATCTTCGAAACTAGGTCAATTTGCTAGTAATTACACGAACATGCAGTTCTTGTAATAATGTATATTTTTTACTTTTCTCCAAATCCATGGGTCAAATACAAATTTCCTCTTCAACCATTGAATATGTTCTATGGATTTGGGATAATCAATCAAATATCTTGGATATGGAAGAATTTTGGAACTCTTGATAAGATTTATTAGCAAAGACCTTGGATATATTATAGCTGATTTTCAGTTGTTGATTTTTAGCAAGATGTTGTAGCCACATGAAAGATTTGTGGATCTGGATGTATTGTTTGTTATTTCGGTTTCTAGGTAAGTTCATGTATAAAATATATTGCCTTGTCCATTATATGGGAGCACTCTTGGAGTATATGTCTAACTTATGCTCGAATAAAATAAAACTTATTGAGATTTTATTTCTCGCATATTGTAATTAATAGTTTTATGATTTAATTTAATGATGTTGTAGTTTAATTTCATTCCATGAATTCTTAGGAAAAAGATCTCACTCCACAAGATCATGGTGGTCTTTTATGTCATTGTATATGCTTTTATTTATTTTTTATTTTCATAGTTAGTTTTTTTACATGGTGGTGTGTTTCTTTTCTTATTGTGTGGAGTGTTTATTTCTTCACTGCATAACACATATTTGTCTCTGATCACAAACTATAATCAATCAAATCATATCACTAGGAACGAATTACTTGTTGCAACAAGTAATCATTGATTACATAATATTGTTGTAACTTGCATTTTTACAAATGACCAGTCATAGTGATCATTGATTTGAGAGCAACTAATATCAAGAGGATTAAATAAACTTTGAGTTCATTTCATATTCCTTGAATCCATTAGTTAGGTTGCTTGCACTTAAGAAGTAATGTTATAATTTTATCATTTAAGCTAGCATTAACTTAGGATCTTAACTGAGAGAATAACAAGCACAACAATCAAATACATGAGACAATGAACACAAAGATTTTCCTTGGGGAAACCATAAAGGAGAAAACCCTGCAACTTCCTCAGAGATAGAATCAGCACCAATAGCAAAGCCCCAAAAACAGTAAAATGATATCCCGACAGGAGTAGCCTATTTCTCTCTAGCCCCAACAACTTCTTTTTCCTCAGCTATGCGCTACTACTGAGTGTGAGTGAGTGTGTGATAAATAGAGAGGCTCACTCTCTATTTTTATTAATTCCCAACTTGACAATGACTCACTAGGGCCGACTTCTCTAGGAGAGTCTAATAGCCCTAAGGCCCTGCAACTGCGGGGACTTTAACCCTTGAACAATAGGAGGGTTACCCACAATGACTTGACATGACTTGTTTACAATATAGAACCTCCCGATAGGAACATCAGGGTATGACATGACTCAATTACATTACAGATACTTCCCGAAATAAACATCGAGGTACAATACATGAAATATACAAGTGAATACATTCCGAAGTTACAAATACATCAACACTCCCTCTTAACTAGGAAGGTATTTTTCGACACAATTTTCAGCATTGGTCTTCTTCTCTGTATCGACTAGATCATCTCGTCATATTCATCTTCAAGTCATCTTTGTCTTCAAGTATTCTTCATCTTCAAGTCATCTTCATCTTCAGGTCTTCTTCCTCTTCAATTCTTCTTCATCACGAGATCTGGATGATCACTCGATCTGGATCATCACTTGATCTGGATCATCATCAAGTCTAGATCATCATCACATATGGATCATCATCACATCTGGATCATCACTTGATCTGGATCATCATCAAGTCTAGATCATCATCATCGGTGCTATCTCTTGATTCTTCTCGTCACAGGAAGTTCTACAAAGCCAACCCTTTTTCATGATGGTTGTAGGCCTAGCCTTCATGTAGGTCTTCAGCACTTATATCTGACCCTAAGTCAGAATGGCCCACCTAGCTCTTACATATGACCTCATCTTGTCAGAAAGGCACGCCTAGCTCTCACATCTGACCTCATCTTGTTGGAAAGGCCTAGCACTCACATTTGACCATGTGTAAACACATCGCGCCAGAATGGCTCAGCACTTATATCTGACCATGTGCAAACAAACCACATCAGAAGGGATTTGCACTTACATCCGACCATGTGCGAACACACCGCATCAGAAGGGATCTACACTTACATCCGACCATGTGCGAACACACCGCATCAGAAGGGCACTGCAATTACATCTGACTATGTGCGAACACACTGCATCATAATGGATCTCAGCCCCAAACTGAGGATTCCTGGTAACTGACCAGGTGCCTCCATTCTCCCAGAGAATGTCATCATCCCTTATATCTGATCAAGTGGGAACACATCCCTTAATCACATCTGAATGGCCCTGTACTTATATCTGATCATGTGAGACTACATCCCTCAGTCATATCAGAATGGACCTCAGTCCCAGACTAAGTATTCCTGGTAACTGACTAGGTGCCTCCATTCCAAGAATGGCACTCAACACTCATATCTGATCATGTAGGAACCAATCCTACAGTCACATCAGAATGGCTCAACACTCACATCTGACATGGAAGGAACCAATCCTCTCACCATGATAGAATGGCTTAGCCCTTACATCTGATCATGGAAGGAACCTAATCCTCTCACCATGTCAGAATGGATCTAGGTCTCATTATTTCCCCTTGGAGGGAACCTCGATCTGGAGAACACCAAGCTTCTCCCTGAAGTATTCAAACTTCACTCTGGCCAATGGCTTCGTCAACACATCAGCTATTTGTTCATCCGTCACAACATACTGGAGCTTCACTGCTTCTCTCTACACCATATCCCCGATATAGTGATACTTGATCTCGATATGATTCAACTGGTCATGGAACACCGGGTTCTCTGACAACTTCACACAACTCTGGTTGTCGCCATATATACAAGTAGAATCAAACTGGAGATCAAATAAATCAGATAGTAGCTTTCTCTACCACACTGCCTCACAACTAGCTAAACAAGCTGCGACATACTCTGCTTTAGCTATACTCAGTGCTACACAGGACTGCTTCTTTCTAAACCAAGAGATCATACCTGATCCCATACTGAAGCAACAACCTGAAGTGCTCTTCCTATCGATGGAACTGCCTACCCAATCTGAATCAACATAACCCTCTAGGTTAATCTTTTGATTTGCCTCGTACTTGAGCCCATAATCAACTGTACCCTTTAGGTACCTCAGAATATCTTTTGCAGCAATCAAGTGAACATGTCTCGGGTCTGTAAGGAACTGGCTCAAGGTGTTCACAACAAAGCAAATATCTGGTCTCATGTTCATCAGGTACATCAAGGACCCAATCATGTGACGATACATCGTAGCATCAACCGCTTCTGATGAAGTATCACTCAATAGCTTCAGGTTTGATGCCATAGGTGTGGTTATGGCCTTGCAGTCCATCATCCCAAACCTCTTCAGGATCTCTACTACATACTTCCCTTGTCCGAGGAAGATTCCATCCGTATTCTGCCACACCTCCATGCCTAGAAAATAATACATGATACCCAAGTCTTTCATTTCAAACTCGGCAGCAAGCTTTCTCTTCATATCAGTAATCAACCCATCGATACCTATTACAAACAGATCATCCACATACAGTAGGAGTATCACTGGGTTACCTTTTTCAACCTTGTAGTAAAGGTTGGAATCTGCTTTACTTTTGGTAAAGCCCAAACTGGATAGAAAGCCATCAATTTTGCTGTACCATGTTCTGGGTGCATGTTTCAAATCGTACAGGGATTTCTTCAATCTACACACATGAGATTCCCTGTCATGTGTCTCAAAACCGAGTGGCTTCTCCACATACACTTCCTCTTCCACTACACCATTCAAGAAAGCAGTCTTAACATTCATCTGGTGTATCTTCCATTTCATCACTACAACCAGAGCAAGTATTGATCTGATGGAAGTGTATCTGGCTACAGGTGCAAAATTTTCTTCATAATCTATTCCTTCTTTATGGGAGAAGGCGTGAGCCACAAATATTGCTTTATATTTCTCTATGCTACCATCTGCAACATGCTTGATCTTGTATATCCATTTGGAAGTTACAATGGACTTCCCTTCTGGTCTTGGGACAACATTCCAAACATCATTCTTCATGATTGATTGATACTCTTTGATCATAGCATCCTTCCATTCTTTCCTTTCTGCCACTTCTTCATAGTTGGAAGGTTCTTTATCAATAATGTCACATAGCAGGGCTACATAACTGGAGCATGACCTAGTTCTCTTCCTTCCTCTGTGTGTTTCTTCTGAAGCTCCATATCTTTCTGCACCTTGGATAATTTCACGTATTCTTCTCCTGAGATGGACCCACAGGTTCTTGAGGTTCTTCTAATTCTAGATCTTCTTCTTGAATTTCTTCATTCATGGTTGTATCATGAATTTTGGGTGCTTCTGTTTCTTCATATTCTTCATCCGGTCTCTTCCTGGATTTGATGTAGGCTGAATCTTCGTCAAATGTTACATCTCTGCTGATGTCAATCTTCTTGAATCCTGAGAAGTATATTCTGTGAGCCTTATAGCTTTCAAAGTATCCCACAAATATACCCTTCTTTCCTGAAGGATCTAACTTCATCCTCTTTTCTTTCAGAATATGTATGTATACAGGACAACCGAATATTCTGAGATGGCTGACTTCTGGTTTCTTGCCGAAGAAGACTTCTTTAGGTGTCTTGTTCTTGAGTACTTTGTGTGGAGTACGGTTCTATACATATACCATTTTTTTGGCAGCTTCTGCCCATAGATGCATGGGAAGATATTGATCATGAGGCATGGCCCTTGCTGCTTCCATGATCATTCTATTCTTTCTTTATGCAATCCCATTCTGTTGTGGATTATATGGAGTGGATAAATCCCTCTTAATCCTTGAGTCTTTGCATAGCTTTTTGAATTCATTTGATGTGAATTCTCCGCCATTATCTGATTGAAAGGTCTTGATCTTCTTTTCAGTGTGGTTCTCGATCAAGGCTTTGAATTCCTTGAACTTGTTGAATACTTCGTCTTTGTTCTTCATAAAGTATATCCATGTCTTTCTAGAAAAATCATCAATAAAAGAAACATAGTATACATACCCACTTAGTGAACTGGATGACATTGGACCGCATACATTGGAGTGGATGATTTCCAAGATTCCTTTTGCCTTGCTCTCGCTACTTGGAAATGTCTTCTTTGTGTTCTTCCCTTTTGCACATCCTTTGCATACACCTTCATGTTTTGTCTGCATTTTTGGGAGACCTTCAATAGCTTTGCTTGCAAGTGGCAGTGCTCTGTAATGCACATGTGCAAGCCTTCTATGCCAAAGCTCATTTGGTTCTACCGAGTCATGAACCAAAGCTTGTTCTGGTTGGCCCTTCAATTTATATAGTCCTCCTTCTTGTTCCCCAATCACTACTGCATCATCAAAAGAATTTCCAGAGTCTAGCTTGTATGAGGATTCACCACTACCTTTTATTGGATACTGGTAGTCATCTCCAAGTTTCACCTTGTGAGGTGATTCATGTTCAGATAGTTTCACAAAGGATTCCTTGAATCTAGTCATATGTTTGGAAGCACCACTATCTATAAGCCAATCATTGCTGCCATGTGTGATAGTTCCCATGAGAGCGAAAATCAGAACATATTCTTCATCACTTGAAGAATCATCACTATCTTGTCTGGTTCTCTTTATGGAAGGTTCATCATCCTCTACAGCATGAGCATGATGTCTTCCCTTGTTTCCCTTCTTCTTGTGAGAGCTACTTTTGTTTCTAGGATAATCTCTAGAAAAGTGTCCTCTTTCATCGCATGTATAGCAAATGTACTTAGACATATCTCTAGGCTTTCTAAAGTTACTCCTTTGGTGAGAGTGCTTACCTCTGTGGTGGCTAGTTCTGGTTTTCTTGGATTGTACTGTGAGAGATTGATCTTCACTTCCCATCTTTTCTTCTCGAGCTGCTATCCGAGATTCTTCTTGAGAGCATTCTTCCCATAGTCTACTGAACTTAACTAACTTCTTTCTGGCATAGAACCCTTGAATGAATGAGTCCCATGTACTAGGAAGACCATTCAATGTGGTCATCACAATCTTTGCATTCTCCACTTCTTCATCTACTGCTTCCAGCTGTTCTTTGATCTGGGAGACCCTTGTGAAGTATGACTGTATGGTCTCCGCATTCTGGATCTTCACATTCTTCAACTGGTTCCTCAAGGTAATCTTTCGGTTTATGTTATTTCCTTCAAACAGTTTGGTTAGGGCATCAAACATAGATTTAGGTGTCTTTAGGGAGGACACTTGTGGTATGAGGTGATCCTTGATTGAATCAACAATAATCCTCTTAGCCATAACCAACTTCTTCTTGTGTAAGGCCTTAGCCTCATCTCCCTCTGGAACTAGAATCTCCTCATTGATGTAGGAGTCCAACTCATTTTCTTCCAGGACCAGGGAGATCCTATACTTCCAGGCTCGGAAGTTATCAGCCCCCTCAAGCTTTTCATCAAGCTTGGTATGATGAGACATCTTAAATGAGAACCTCAAATGGAAATACAAAATATTTATATCTTACGAGGTTAAGATGTCGGATATGGATCTGGAGCTGAATTTTTGTAGTGTTGTTTCAGGAGTAGATTAGGGTTTGACTTTCCCGAAGTTCTTTCCAACCAAAAGCTTTGATCTTGATCTCTAAACTCCGATTTTGAGGATGAGATCAATCCAGGCCTAGGCTCACTCAAAAATTCCGCTTATGTGGAAAGCCCTAATTTTCGGCAGCAGTGTCGGGTCAAAAACTGAAAATGCACAGAATCAGATTCTACTTCGACAGAAAGATGCGGCCTGGGGAGGAGAGTTAGACCAACCTTATTTTTCTAAAAATATGTGGAGAGAGATCCAAAAAGTAGGAAGCCCTAGTTTCCATAGCTGCATAGTGTCTTCTTCTCAGGTTAGCTCTGATACCATGTTAGATTTTTATCATTTAAGCTAGCATTAACTTAGGATCTTAACTAAGAGAATAATAATCACATCAATCAAACACATGAGACCATGAACACAAATATTTTCCCCAGGGAAACCATAAAAGAGAAAACCCCACAACTTCCTCAGAGATAGAATCAACACCAATAGAAAATCCCCAAAAATAGTAAGATGATATCCCGATAGTAGTAGCCTCTTTCTCTCTAGCCCCAACAACTTCTTCCTCAGCTATGCGCTACAATTGAGTGTTAGTGAGTGTGTGATAAATAGAGAGGATCACTCTATATTTATACTAATTCCCGACTTGACAATGACTCACTAGGGCCGAATTCTCTAGGAGAGTCTAATAACCCCAGGGCCTCGTAACTGCGGGGACTTTAACCCTTGAACAATAGGAGGGTTACCCATAATGAATTTACATGACTTGTTTACATTATAGAACCTCCCGATAGGAACATCGGGGTATGACATGACTCAATTACATTATAGATACTTCCCGGAATAAACATCGGGGTACAATACATGAAATATACAAGTGAATACATTTCGAAGTTACAAATACATCAACAAGTAATTTAAGTTTTAGAGTGTTAGAAAGGGTTAATTATGCATAGATAGTGATTGCACTTCGCAATTTTACGTACTTCAGCTTGATGATAAAATGTAACAGGATTTAAAAATATAAATTGTTTGACATCTATATCATTTGGTGGATTAAAAGAGAAGAGCGCGAATATTGAAATCCTAAAAGTTTTGTTTGATTCATGACGGACTAGGTTTGAGAAACCCAAAAGGATTGAATCTCATGTGTGTCGAGTTCAAAGGATCCATGAAACTCATTGAAGAGTTACATACATGATTTTGTGTTGGGAATTACACAACAAAATTGACAACTCATCAAATATTAAGGGCTTGTTACTATTGGCCCATGATATTCATTGATGCCCATTGGTTTGTTAAATCTTGCTAGACTTGTCATATTTTCATAGGTAGGAAAAAGTTAGCGGATTTGTGTTTGAATCCAATCATAATAGAAGCACCCTTCCAACAATGAGACCTTGACTTCATAGGTGAGTTAAAGGACAATTTAAGTAATGATTACAGATGGATACTTATAGCTACTAATTTATTCATTAGGTGGTTGAATCTATACCCGCAAAGGAAGCAACCGATCCAGTACTAGTGATGGAGTTTTTATAAGATACAATCATTAAAAGATTTGGTGTCTTTGCAAATATCACCATTTACAATACTAAATCCCTTAGTTCAACATTAATGTCAACGTTTTATTTCAACTATGGAATTGTTTTATCCCACTCCTCCAACTAGTATCTCCAAGGAAATGGTCTTGCAGAATCAAGTAGAAAAAAATTAATGACCATCACCAAGATAACTATGGGGGATAACAACAAAATTTGGGATAGAAAAATAAAGCACACTTTATGGGGTGATAGGATATCAAAGAAAGAAGCTACAGGAAAAATCTCATTGAGTCAGTATATACAAGATATAAGTTACTCTATCTTCCATTTGAAAATATGAGTATACCGGGTTTTGCAATAGTTTACATCCAACCAAGATGTAATATGAGGAAGGAGCAATCAATTGATATAACTTAATGAAAGTAGAAGGAATTCCTTTGACCATTTCATAAAGATTCAAGATAAAGTTAAAGGAACATTTGATAAGATGGCTTGCCCAAGGATTTCTCAATACAATGATATTGTTCTCGTGTGGGGTAGTATAAAGGAGAATCTAAGAAAGCACATCAAGTTCATCATCTTTTGGATTGGACTTTATAGGATCGAGGATGCAACCAACACAAACTAATTCTACCTCAACCACTTAGATAGAGAGAAGTTGCAGTTACTCGTAAACAAGAAAAGTTTGAAATTGTTTTACTATGATAACATATGATGCCATGGGGAATATAGGTGACTAAGAGCAGTTTGAATAATAACTTTAGCATGAGCATTAGAATTATATTTTCATGCATTTGGTTGATGTTTTAATTCTACGCATTTGATTGATGTTTTATTTCCACAATTGATGTTTGGATATTAAAATTTGATCTAGATAGTATCCATGCACACTTTCCTACTTTTATTTTATATTATATGTGTAAGGACAAGGAACTTGTGTATTCATCCCTCTCCTAGATATGATCTATATTTTGTTATATCGTTTCAGTTTTTTGGATTTGTATATTATGGAGTTCTCATGCACTCACATAAAGTACATGTCCCTAAGTTGGAGCTAGTTATTACCCCTCATATTGAATCAAGGTAATACAGTTGTGTAGTTCTTCCACCATCAAAGTTGATCATGTTACATGTTATTTTGAGTATATTTATGAGCCTAGTGATCGATGACATGTCGTTCCTTCATGATTTTAGAGGGATATTTGGTAGCATGATAAGAGAAATGTAATGATGATGCATCAATTGTATCTTTCACTACACCATGATTATTGAGATATGTAAAGTGATTTTCTTTTACTTAGGTTGTTCTCTAGACTCTTATGGTTTATCATGGAAGTGCCTTAATGTCGGTCAATAAGGCCTTGTCTCCTTAGATATCCCTACATTTTTGTCTTTGTCAGGTATGTCCTTTAGAATCATATTTGTATATCTTTACTGCGGACGCTCTGGTTGTTGGCTAGAGGTCACTTGTATTTCCAAACACATCCATGGAATTCTTCTCTTGAATAGATCCAAGATTCTTAACAAACACTTTGTTTATGAATATCCTATAGATTAGGGTAGAGAAAGATTTTGTTGATGGAGCCCTTGCTTGTTTGGACACCTTTTTCGTTTCCTTGGGTGTTGTGTTCAGTGATATTAAGACAAATTATTAGTCAATGTAGTGTCTTTAGGGTTTAACTCGTTCGTATATCTTGTTTCAACATTGAATTCTTACAATACAACATTTGGGTAGAGTCTAGGGGGATTTTAAGCTATGGGATATCATCTTTTATCTTGGAAAGTGGTTGTAGGTTGGATTTTTTTGTTGGCAGTTGAATGGAAATTCACGCAAGTTGGGACTTAGGGTTTGGGGTTGATAAATACTTGTCGTCGTGAAAACAAAGAGTGTTGAGATGCCAACTTTAGTTGCTATATTTTTTAGGACTTTTGGATTATTATTTCTAATATTCTAAATCTATGTTAGATGGAGATAAATAACTTATCCTTTCTCTTTTCCACTATGTACTTTGCATCAATAGATTTTTTTCCATGTATTTGTGGTTATGACTCTAGATAAATGCATGACATTTAAAACAATGATTTTTGTCATTTTTACGTTAGATGGTATAATCCTTTTGCTAGGGGAACCATTACTTTTATATTAGTTTTTTGGAGTGAAACCAAGTAGGTTGATGATAGGACATCAATGTTTCGTCAACATTTTTGGCTTTTAGCCATGATTGTTCTATGTCCCTGATATCTATTATTTTGAGTTTATTTCTTATATTTTCTTTCAATCTTGATATGACAATTTGTTGGAGACAAACATATGATAAGTTAGGTGCATTAGTATCCAACACATGTAAATCATTGAAAAATTGCATCCACTCAACGAGACTATTGTAATCAAGCGAGTTTGGCAAAGGCTTCGTTTTCTTTAAAAGTATGAAATCTTTTGAAAAAAAATGTTTTTAAAATGTATCTTGGTCTCTCTAGTTAATTCCTAGGATTTTGAGTGCCACCACAGGAACCAATCAGGCACAAGATCATACATCTGGTGCAACAAAAAATAACGTTCGAATCTATTTATCCATCTTGTGCTATCTCTATCATCTTCTCTTTCAAATCTTGGTACATCAATTTTTAACTTATGCTTAAATCCATTAATACACCCCATATTATATGAATGTTTTGGCAATAGAACAAAGGAGTGGCAATTCATAATACTTGCTCCCTTATTGTTTCTCTCATTACTTCAACTTGGTTCTTAAGCCCAACATAGTTACTGTCAAGGCTAATTATCTCCCATTTCCAACTAGGAATAGGCAATGGCTGAAGTAGCCCAGCTGGATTCCGATGTTCAATTTTTACTTGTTTACATTCGAAGCACCTAGCAATGTATTCTGCCAATTCATTTTTCATGTTTGGCCAGAAATAATCCTTTCTTAGCATGGTTATAGTTTTCTGATAACCCGGATGCCCTGAATAAGGAGTTTTATGAAATTCATTTAAAATTAACAGCTTAATCTTAGGTACATTAGGGATATATAGTCTATCCTTATACAATAATAATCCTTTTTCGCTCAAGCTATACCCTATACTTAGACTTTCTATTAAATTTTCCTTTACCTTTGCATGTAATTTTTGATAATTTTCATCTTGTTCTATTCCATCTTCTAACTGTTCTTCCAATTCTGTCTTATAAGTGTTGATGGCTGCTGTAAATTTCAGTTTTGCATTTCTATCTAATGCATCAGAAACCTTATTCTCTTTTCCTTTACTATGCTGAATTTCAAAATCGTATTCACTAAGAAAAGCTAGCCACCTAGCTTTCCTAGCATTCAAGTTAGGTTGATCCAACATATATTTCAATCCTTTATTATCTGCCATTAATATAAAATTCCTTCCGATTAAATGATGACACCACATTTTTAAGGCATGTATGACAACAACTAACTCTAAGTCATAGGTCGCATAATTTTTCTCATGAACCTTTAGCTTCCTAGACTCATAAGCAATGACGTGTCCTTCTTGAGTTAAAAATCCACCTAAACCATCATAGCATGCGTCAGTACATACTATACAATCTTTATTAGGGTCAGAAATTCTTAGAATTGGTGCGGTGGTTAATAACGTTTTTAACTTTTAAAAACTGTCTTCACACTTTTGATTCCAATCGAATTTCTTCCCTTTTTATTTTTATTTTTATTCTTTTTCTGCAAAGAGGTTATAGTATTTGCAATTCTTGAAAACCCTTCGATGAATCTTCGATAATAACCAGTAATCCCCATGAATGATCGGACGTCAGTTATATCTTTTGGGACTGGCCATTCCTTGATTGCCTTTATCTTTTCGGGGTCGACAAAAATTCCTTCTTTAGTCACCACATGACCCAAATACTGAATTTTATCCTTAAAGAAGTCACATTTACTAAATTTTGCATATAGTTGATGTTCTCGTAACTCTTGTAAGACAATTTTTAAGTGTTCTTTATGTTCTTCTTCAGACTTTGAGTAAATTAAGATGTCGTCAATGAATATGACCACAAATTTATCCAAATATTTATGCATTACATTATTCATCAGACACATAAAAACAACTGGGGCATTAGTAAGCCCAAATGGCATAACGACAAACTCGTAATGGCCATACCGTGTCCTAAAAGATGTTTTAAAGATGTCTTCATCTTTGATTTGGACCTGGTGGTAACCAGATCGTAAATCAATCTTTGAGAACACCGTGGCTCCATGTAGTTGATCAAACAGATCATCTATGCGGGGTAAAGGGTATCTATTCTTAATAGTCATTTTATTCATGGTTGAAGGTAATCTATACATAGGCGTAGAGTTCCATCCTTCTTCTTAACAAAAATGACAGGTGCCCCCTAGGGAGACACACTGGGTCTAATGTAATTCTTGTCAATGAGCTCTTTTAACTGCAACTTAAGTTCATTTAATTCCATTATATTCATCCGATAAGGGTCTTTTGAGCTGGGCACTGCACCAAGTACCAGCTCAATAGTAAAATCTAATTCCCGTTTCGGAGGCAGTCCCAGAATTTCTTCCGAAAATACATCTGAATATTCCCTTAGGATCGGAATATCTTCCAATTTTAATTTATATATGTTATTAGTATTTTCTTCATTAATTACTGTTACGGAAAAATATTTACAGCCCTTTCGAACAACTCTCTTAGCAGAAATATGCCTTATGGTTTTTTTCCTAGGGTTTCCTTTTACATTTATTAACTCTCCATCATTATTTATGCAAGTAAAAGTTTTATCAAAGCAGTTCAGGACTACCCTATGTTGTTCTAACCAATCCATCCCAATTAACATATCATATGAACCTAAAGGTAACACATTAAGCTTAACAGAGGTTTCAAATTGATCCATAGTTACTGCACAATTCTTAACAAAGCTAATTACTTTTCTCTTTGCACCAGTAGCTAGCTGAACTAAACAAGATCTTACAAAATTTTCAACTGAGAGCTTACACTTTTCTACTAAATTAGGAGAAATATAACTTAAACTAGCTCCACCATGGAAGTTTGATAATATGCTTGCCTGTTCTCCAATGCTGCGTTGATCCTAGGCATTGCCCTCGCTAGATAACTAACAATCATCTCCTCTTGTATTGTGTGTATGTTGCTAACACTCTTCTTCCGATTGGGGAAAACTGATGCAGAATGCGGACCATTACATTCCCAACACTTTATTGGTTTCTTTCATTCAAAATTCTTAGTATAGTTACTGTGGTTGTTAGCAGATTCTTTATTCCATTGATTATTTGGATTGGTCTGTGAATTACTTTTGCTCCCTTGGAAATTTTTGCTAGGAAACTTTCTGCTGTTACTATTCTTAAAATTTTGGTTAGGTACAAAACCTTTCTTTTTCTGTTCATAGTTATTATTCCTTTTGGCCTTCCACTTGGTCATACTTTCCTTTTTACGATTCTGTTCATAACAAAAATTCGCTTTTCTCATTGCTTCTTCTAAAGTGTTCAGATTGTCATACTCAATTCTGTCTTTTATATGATAAGGTAAACAACTGAGAAACCGTTGTACCTTAGGTTTCTCGTCCACAATATACGACACATACCTGAGCAGAATTAGAAATTTACTATTTAGTTCTTTCATATTCATTGTTCCCATTTTTAGCTCGTAAAATTCCTTAGCCCTCTCCTCATAATACTGTTCAGATAAAAATTTCTTCTTGAAATATTTCTTAAATGTATTCCAATTAATATTTTTCTCCCTTATACCTTTCACTCTTTTTAGGTCCTGCCACCAAATATCTGCTTTCTCTGTAAGATTATAAATAGCCATCCTGGCCTTCAGTTGATTAGAGTAGTTATAAATTTGAAAGTATCTCTTCATCTCAGACATCCAGGATTCTGCCTCTTCCCCCTTCTCAGTTTCACCATTAAAAGTTGTTGGCTTGATTTTCTTGAATTCCCAAGAGATTTCTTCATAAGGTTTAAAATTTCACTTCCTAGTATGATGATTATCTTCACTACTGTCACTAGTATATTGGAAATTGTGTTTATGTGAATCACCATACACTTCAGAGGATGAACTACTTTCGATTTTAAATTGTTTAGTCTTTTTATCTTTATGCTGATAACCCATATATCCAGACTCAGTTCTTTTATCTTTTTCCTCATGATGAAATCTTTCCATCAAAATTTGATTTAGCTCCTCCTGAGCTCTCAGAATTCTCTCATTTTCTTTTTTGACAAATTCCATCTCTGTTCTTAGTTCCTTAACTGTTTGTAGTAGTTCGGAAGAATTATCAGTTATTTCTTCTTGTATAGGTTCTTTTGGAAAATTATTTCGTTCAGTGTAAGGAGACTCCTCATATGCATATTCCTCCAATCTATCCATACCTGTGGTTAAGTCAGAAAACAAAATTCTCTGGAAATATCATTCAAAAGAAAATAACATCAGTATACTTGTTTAAATTTACTGTTCCATTTATGCAAGTTGAGCCACATTTAGGCCCAGTGTTTGAACCTTGTGCTCTGATACCACATGTAATAACTCAAAATTTCTTAAACATTTAATTTTTTTTCATGTGACATAAAATGTCAAATATCAATGCTAATGAACCATTAACTGTTAGCAGGTAATTAAACAATTTTAAAGAGAAACAAAGATTACTTCTTTTATATGGTTCTGTATAACTTAAAGGCTTATCTAAAATACTGTGTTAGTACTGTTTTAACCTAGTAGTTGCAATTTCTAGAAAGTAGGAAAGAAATCTGACTCTTACTAATGCTAAGTATGTTATTGTTTTCTTTTGTCAAGTATGGAAAGTTTCTTAGGTGTGATCGAGGCTTACTTAGATTATAGCTAACACAGTGGAACTGATGGTTCTTTACAGGTTCTAACAGGTAAATGTTTTGTTCCAGTAAAAAAAAATATCCAGGTAAAGAAAGATACTTCACTAGCATAAATATGACGCTAGAATTAGAATGATTAATTTCAACTTGTCTTCGTAAGAGGTAACGTTGACCTTATCAAAGTTGTCAAACTCCCTAAAGATGCTAAAACAAAACTGCATATGCATGGGTTAAACGCATGACCAAAATTACTATAAAATGAAATCAAATCAACTGGATGATTAATATTATTCTAAGAATACTCGTACTTTTGCTTATATTAATTGTGATCTAAAGTTTAAATAGGAAGAGATAGGGTACTCAGACTTTTGCTTGGATGAGTAAAAAATATTTGGAGTTTGGTTTTGATCAAATTCATTTGAATCTTTTGTAAACATGAAATAAATACTCTACGCTATTGAACTTAGTCTATCTTGTCCATTGAGTTTTGTTTTCTAAGATCTCTTAAGTCATCATACTCAATCGCAATATTATCAAACTTACCCTTACCCTAGGGTTCTATAATTAATGTTTCTTAATAGATAAACAAAACTACTTTGACTCTTAAACTGCTTCTCTCAATGTTGGGACGTTAAAATACAATTGAGACTCTTATATAAAAGTATATAGACTGCACTTACTTGTTTCCCTAACTACACAATGCATTAAAAGAAATGGTCCAAGATTCCCTTCCTAGTTGAAAGAGTTCTTCTTCAAACTTTTACAAACTTTACTTTGAAATATTTTTATGTATATTTTATACCTCGTTTCGTGGTGTACCCTTTAACTATAAGCTACACTTTTACGCAAAGTTGTTTTGTAATTCTCTTGAGATATGGTTGTTGGTTTATGCAATATAAAAGATCTTATAATTGATTGGGCCCTAGTCAAACAATTACTATCCAACTCTAAGATACAAAAGACTACTTCAAGAAATTATTATATTTCCCTTCTCAAAGTAGTTTATATTTTATATAAAATATAGTTAGCAAATACTACCCTATCTTGTCCAATAAACAAATAACCCTAAACAAAAATCCATTTCTTTATTCCATGGTTTACAAACTAGGAATCAAAATGATCAAAGGTATATTACATTATTGGCAATCAAAAAATTACATTGTTTAAATGATATAATATTTTGATTTGTAATGATTTTATGCAGACTGGAAACTGCATAATCAACTATTGAATTGCAATCCATGAGGGTGAAAAAATTATGGTGGACATGTGGAAGTGTTTTATTTCCCTAACCCTTCATTTCGCATTGAGAGGGTTCCTTCGACTGAGGTGCGGCCGAGCTGAGAGCTCATGGCCGCCATAGCTCTGTGTTGACCTCCGGGTTCCCAAATTCGCTGCGAGATCGGCTTGGTGAGAAACATACGTTGGTTTTGTTGAAGCTTGTTGACTGTTGTGGAGTATTGTGCGTGGGAATTGTTTTCACCACCGATTTGAGGAATTTGAGTTTTGTTTTAAAAAGACACAGTGGACAGAGTTTTTAAGACATGAGTGTTCCTTGTTTCTTGTTGGAGTACTCCTATTCGTGGTGTTCGTTTCCTTCGAATCATGGCTCAGGGTATTCAGTTGCACTTAGCACATTCATACTTTTCAGGGCATCACTCTCCAAGGTGCCATTGAGTTGGCTCCAGAGGCTTTGCTTCCACGACTTATCTAAAACGAGATCATTAACAGGTAACGGCCTGTCAAGGTTTTAATTTCACGAAAAAATTATAAATTACAAATACATTTTAAAGGTTATAATTATTATGGTTTACTGCACAAGTTTATCTCCCGGATTTTGGTGTTAGCTTCTAGCACATCTCTCCAACCTTCGGCCATGCAAACCCTGGTAAGCCCCGGTTATACTGAGGGTTTCTCCTGCACTTTATGTTGTGGAGGTCGAAAAATATGGAAACTTCTCTGTGCTGGTTGTGGGCTCGGCCTTGGTTTACTGTTATGTATTTGATCCTTGTTTTTTTTATACTATTTTTAAACCCTGGAGGTTGTTATGTGGAAATATTTTAAGGCTGTTGCAGCTGTGACTTAAGGGTTTTAGTTAATCCTTTATGGCCTAGGAAGATGTAAAAGCTTTTGATTTACAGACTCAGCTTAAGCCGTGACATTACTGTTTGACCACTGGGTGGTTACTTGAAATTTAAGTGGTTTTTGCAGGAAATGAAAAGACTGTTCATTCAGCAATTCTTGTAACGAATGAAGGGTTTTTATTTACTATGAATTTGTAATGGTTAAAAATTTTGGTTTACGACTTCTATTTAGACTTACATAAGTCATTTCGATCAGGCTTAAGCCTCGATAGGTGTTATAAAAGGCCATAGGCCATTATGCTTATTCTATTTTGTCTCTGTTTAGTTTGTTTACAATGTTATTTTAATTTTAATTTACATTTAGTATAAATGGTTTATAGTAATTGTTACTATTTAAATTTGCACAGTGTTTTGGGTGAGGAAAATGTTCTGTTTCTCTTAAAAAGGTTATTACCATTGGATAACTTACAGTTCTGTATTTAAATGATTTTCAGAAAAACAAAGTATAATAGTAAGCCTGAATAAATAATTATAAAGACCTATGAAGTACTAGTCAGGTTAAACCCTAAGTACCACTTTTACTAATCCTATATTTGTTTATTAAACTTTATTTATTATATTTATAATAAGTATTAAAACTAGTAATAATTCTATGAATATTATAATTACTAGTGATTATTATATAATCTACTCTTTTCCTGTAATTAGATAATGCAGTTACTTTCAGTAGACAGAGCAAGTACAACTAGATTTCTGTAAATAAATCACATAAAACTATAAAAGTAATTATTTTCATTTTACATTCAGATTTAATAAACAAATCTACTTATCTAACTAAGCAACCAAGTGTACTAGAGTACTACCTTGTAAAAGGCGTGGAAAAATACAGTTTGGTAATTTTTTTTTCTATTCACCTTTTACTTAGCAAAATCTCTACTGGTTTTAAATATAATATGCTAATCACTAATTTTATCAATAAACAATGCTCTTTCTTCTTCATTAACCGTAATAAAATAATAATATGCATAACTTGAAAACTCGTAATCTTTTTTCTGAAACAGTAGATAAACTATAATTTAACCTAAACAAGTAGAACCTGTCAAATGGATGAGGTGACAACAACTTAAGGAGGTTGTTCCTCCCAACCAACTCCTGGAGAAAGCTTAGTCTGCACTTTCGCAGGACCCCCGAGCCTGTCTTATGGTACTCCTGGTAGAGTACTGGGTGAGAGATGTAACCTTGAGATCCTCTGTCACTTTACTGGATATACAACAGTAATCCAACCCTGCTTACAACAGCAAGAACTTCAGCTTAAAGTAGCTGCACAAGTTCAATCTTCAGCACTTAATCCCTCAAACTCACTTCAACAAGTCCCCTCCATCGAATTTCTCATGTGCACTTCATTCACTCAGAATGATCACAATTCCAGAATGAGCATCCTCAGTTGTCTTCAATGGGAAGTTTTATATCAATGCATAGGTATTCTGCGTCAGTTTTTACTTAATGAGCTACCTGCTCCTATTCCACTTTCTTAGGGAATCATGACCACAATTATAGGGAAGTTTCCACTTGCAACAGTTAGAAGTAGTTTGAGGATGTTGCCACTTGTCAGTATACTCTCCACCTAGTCTCCTCCACCAAGTGACCAATTAACACTCATTTAACAACTTCCCTAAGCTGTTGTCTCATCATTTATTTATTTATTATTAAAATATTCTGCAATACAATAAATTATTTTTTACCCCACTTGGTCATCAATTACAAACTTTAGCATAAAATATAACATAATGTTCCTCAATGACATTAAATTGTTTTGCAAATTGGGGCATGTGACAACTTCTAAAAAGAAAAATAATACTAATATTAAAAAATATCTTATGAGTAGCTCTCGCTTCCGGCCAAATTAACCAAACATGCAATGCCCTTTATTTATTTATTTAATTATTAAGCATAAACATATGAGCCCACAAAACTATGAGATCTGTCAAACGTTTTACACCTTCAACCAATATATTTTAATGTTGTATGTGATGTTTTTTAAAATAAATTAAAAGATTACCCAACACATAAAACTTGGATCCACATGAATGCAATATTGATTTTTTATGACCTGTAAAATCATTGAACTTTAAGAACACAAGTAACATGAAGAGGTAGTTATAATCATTGAACTTTAAGAACACAAGTAACATGAAGAGATACTTATATGGATCAAAATGTGTGAATTCCCACATCGTTTGTACAACCACATAAGACTTGGCACAATAAAAGAGAACTTCAACGTTGATCAACATTTCATGTGTATCTTAGAGAAGTACAAGAAAAGAGTTGCATGTTGATTCATGCACATCCAACATAGAGGCCATAGGTGAAACAAATTTATCACGAGGAAGAAAGGGGATTGAAAATAAACTTGGAATAGAGCCAAGATTATGACATGTCCTTAACACATTACCAGTGTTGTGATCAATGTTGTTGTGTATGAAAGGCTCTAAGTAGATCGCTAGTACATTGGATCACTAGAAGACTCCAATAGGATGGCTTGAAATCTCAATGAAGGCATGAGTAACAGAAGTGGGCATAACATTCAAAATGTTGAAGAAAAAAAATAATAGATCACATCTAACTCTGTCGATGAATATAAAGAGGCCACAATCACTACAAGGAAAACAAATTTTAGCAGAGCTTTTTGCAGACCCTACACAAAATAGAGAACATTTATCCATTTATAGTGGAGGATGCTAGTAAAGGCGAGTGAGATGAATTTTTAGCAGAGGCTTTTAATCGGTGTGTATACACATACAACATGCATCTATGTGATAAATAAAATGATGTGCACCAAAATAGTAAGAACATCGAAGTCAAAATAACTCATTGTAATTTGGAAAAACTTTATTTAAAAAATTAATTGTAAAATTATCAGGTGTATGGAATGGATAGAAACACATCAGTGCGGACGAAAATATAATACATTGAGTCCTATCAAAATAGTTAGCCACTATTTGCAATTTTTTTTAAACATGGCAGCATGTATTATTTAAGTGCAGCATTTACTATGTGCTTGGTTTTGTGAATTAAATGCATTGGTAACAATTTTTGAAATAGATCCACACTAACTACCGTGTGTTTTGTTTATTTTAAAGCACCAATTTTTGTGTGATTATGTTTCAAAATCATCACAGATAGTACGGTACTGGTTTTATGGTGCATCGGTTATGTTTATAATTCGATTTGGGCAAAACATTATTTTCTTATTTTGATAAATAAAAATGTACTTTAATAAATAAAAATGATGTTTTATGTGTGTGTGTGTTTCTAACGAAATTTATATGTGAATCAGAGACAAGAGCAACGAAAACAATAGCAATGACTAACTTGTACAATGTTTTATGAGAGTGGGAGGTCCTTGAAAGAGAGAGGGGTTTGTTCCCTCTCCCTATTATAACACAGACTTGAGCCTTCTCACATAATGTTGGCATCCTCAAGTTTTATGAGGAGGATGCATCCCTAAGGGGGACCTCACGATTACTTAGGCTATTGACTCGTCGTTGGGATCAACATAGACATGCATTTAGGGTCGGCCCTAATCTATGGTTCCATCCCAAAAGGGGGACATCTACTTCATTACTGGGCTATCCAGAAGAGGGGAGGGTTTTTTCTATTTCCTCGATGTCCCTCCTAGAATTCTAGCAAATAATCATCTTAGTACATTCATAGATATGTTAGTGAGGATGCCACTACATGTGCTAAATTGTAGGTATCTAATGGCCAATTGCGGATGGTTTCATTTGGTGTAGAGGAAGTAATTAGGTGTCTCTCACTTTTAGTCATGAAACTGGCCCATTACACGTATAATGGGAAGTGCATTAGTTTCCCCCTATTATACTATGTATATTCTTTAGTGAAAAGTCATAGATGCATTAGGTGGTCTGTCATTTTTTTGAAATAGTTTTTTTTTTGGAGAACTGTCGTGTTATGTTTGATGGGAGGACGGGATTCCCATTTTATTCAAAGTTTTTTTTCTTATTTATTGAGAGTTTTATCTTCATGTAGTCATCATTCGATCACCACCCTCCTAGGTCAATGACCGAGGTGAATATGCACATGTGGGGGCAGATGTTTCACAAGAAGGGCCAATCAAAGTCCCCATGTAGGATCACTCTAGAGACACTAGATTTTCTTACCATTGAGGATGATCATACGATGGATATCTTTGCATACCCATAAATAGGGCTATATTGCAAGGATGCCCAAACATCTTATTTACCTAGGATGAGACACTAGATTCTAGAGGTAATATTACCATTATGTGTTGATTAGTCTAGTTGCATTTTATTGTCTTATTTAATGCATATGTAATTTATTCTAACATTTTCTTTAAATTTTAATTAGATTGTCTAATTATTATTATGTGCTATTTTGTAGAAATTGGCACTTATGTTGGCGAGGGGACTCCCCAATATGATGAGGATATGGTTGAGGTTGATGAGGTGCCTCGGTTATAGAGACTCATCCTATGACGTAGGATAAACCATAGATTCTTCCAAGAGATGATGAATCAGTTATGTGGATTATTGGCTCGACAAGGAGTGTGTCATGTATGGGTTAACTAGATCATATGGGACTAAGATCTCTCAAAGATATGGAGTACCCTTTCACATGATATGGCATCATTTATGTGTCATATTGTCGATGTGTACATCCTACTAAAGAGGATGAGGGATGGTTAACCTTCTTCTGATTCATCTAATGAGGGTGGTGATCCTCCACCTCCTCCCACTCCTCATGGAGTCAACTGAACACCACCTACTCCTCCTCCTCCATCTCATCCTTCTCCTCATGGAGTTGATCAACCACCATATCATCCTCCACAAGTCGACTAACCACCATCTCCTCCCCCATGGGTCAACCAACCACCCTCTACTCCTCACTAAGTAGACAGACCACCATCAACTACTCCATAAGTAGATCAACCACCCTCTCCTTTTCACCAAGATAAACTACCACCATTCCCTTCTCTGTCTACTTCATTTTAAATTATTATCTAGTGGAGGTATCGGTTCCTTTGGCTCTGCTAGCGAAGGTATCGATGCCTCTGGCTCTATTAGCGAAGGTACTAAGGACTCTGGCTTCGGTGGTGGAACCGCTAAATAATATAAGTTATTGATCACATGTATATATTTGACTTTTATATTTTACTTCAAATAAACATTTGACATATATGATGGTTTTGATTTTTTTGTTCATATATATTATGCATTTTTCATATCACACCGATGTTGATGTTGATATCTTTCATGTGTATTTATATGTATTTTCATGTCATGTTGATGTTGGTTGATTTATAAAATGTATGGTGTGTGAGTGATCTAAATTAAATATGCAATATAATGTTTGACTCTAGTTAAAATCATTTAATGACATTTTTTTTGCAATAATCATTTAATGATTATATAATGTTTAACCAATTTTGAATGTGAATTCTTGTTGTACAAGAAGTTTCAATATGTTGATCAAACATTTTTACGGACTTGAATATTAAATGATTCAATCAATTATTTCCCAATTTGATTAATATTTTAAATCTATTTTGAAGATTAAAATATCGTTAAAATATATATATATTCTTAAATGTTTTTACTAAGTTTTTCATTAATTTTGGTAAAATTAAAAATAATATGGTTAAATTTAACAAAATAATTATTCCTCCAATTTTATATTATGTAGCATCATGCATATTAAATTGTGAAAAAAATCATGCATATTTCTTATGAAAAATTGTTAGAGGTGTTTATTAAAAAACATTAGTAAAACTCTCTTCTTGACAGTGCAAGTTATGTCATATTTTTACAAATATAAACAAATTTCTAAAAATATATTGTTTATATCTATATTAAATATAACAATGTTTAATAATGTTAAACAATTTTATTTTTTAATGAAGAGTTATGAATTATTTATAATGTAAATTACAACATATTTTTGAAATATGTCTTTCAATGCAAGTTATGTCATATTTTTACAAATATAAACAAATTTCTAAAAATATATTGTTTAAATCTATATTAAATATAACAATGTTTAATAATGTTAAACAATTTTATTTTTTAATTAAGAATTAAGAATTATTTATAATATAAATTACAACATATTTTTGAAATATGTCTTTTAGATCTCCAAAAACACTTAAACTTATATTATATTATAATATAATAATAAAACATCATTTTTAATGAAATAGGATTATAGGTCAAGAGAACAACACTTTATACGAACTTGAGTTAAAATAAATGTTCATTATTTATTTGGATGTGTCTAACTTACTTGGAATTGTAGTAAGCATATAATATCTTAACTCAAGGCGTGGTAACCCTAAACCATAACTCACAGCATATAATTAATGTTATTTACCATAACTTGCATCAATTTGTTTGATTAAATATTATATGAAATTATGAAAATAATTTTAGAGTTTTATATTAAATATCCAATGAGATAAAAATAACTTCAACTAAAATAAAATTATTTTTTCAATCAATTCTTTCATACAATCACAAATTACTAAACATATTACACCTTAAATTGATTTTTAACCAACTAAAATGGTTTAAAAACTGGATGTAAGCAGCATTTCATTTACACCATCGTAAAATGATTAAAAACATCATTAGAAAATTATAGATAACAATAAAAAATGATACATCAACAGTAAAAATGATGAAATAAAACTTGTAAATATCACTCTTTGTTGTCATCACCATGATTATCTTCATCGCTTAGCATTATAAGATTGTTGTTCTAAAAAAGATGGTTTGATATAGCGCCATGTCTTAATACAAACCACCAATCCCTGTACAACACATCAAAATTAAAAAAACACTTGGTTGCAGTGTTTTGGGAAACATAAGGCTCCTTAGTTTCATCCCACATGCTTATAGAGTTGATACATATTATCCCACTATCGTGATCTTCTTTTACATTACTCTTGTTGAAGGTATTCTGCCACTTATACCTAAAAAAAACACAATGGAAATACAAGAAATCCACTTGAAGTATCTCTCGTATCTTTATGAAGTATCATAACTCCCCCGCTATTATGTTCCGGTAGCGATGGCTAGCAAGACTAGATTGTTCAAACTCAACTTCCACTATTGAGAGTCTTATGTGACGCGTCCATCACTGAAATCATCATTGAGAAAATGATTCCCATATGCCCACATAGATAGGAACAAATGCACCTCTAAAAATGTGAATAAATGATGGTGTAATATGTCTAATAAATAGAACATTGATAATAATAATAATGTATAGATGTATAATTCGAATGTGCATTATAAAGTTAAAATGTACACAAAGATATTCTTACTGATTTTTTGCACCGATCCATATATTTAGTGCATCCTCTTCAACACAGAGGTAACAACCAAATGCACCATATTTCTCTTTGATTTGGTCAGCAACCCAACTGTTGGGACGTATCATTGGCATATTTTATTTTAAACTACCAGGATAAGGCATGCTTCTACCCTTCAACCATCTGAATTATTTCCTGCCATTGTCCCATGTCCTTCTCTTTTCTTCATATAATGTGAACCACGGTTGTGTTGCCCTCACATTGTAAAGAATGAATTTATTGATGGCATCAATTTATGAATTCACTAATGTATTCACGAAATCAAAATAAATAGTATGACATCAAATATATATTATGAAGTTTAGTGTAAACAATAATCTATATAAATTTGACAAAATATAAGTGACAAAAGATAAGTGTTACTGAGTGAATCCCCGAACGTACAACAATTCTGGGGTACGCTAAACTAAGTATTGGAGGGCTATCTCTGCAACTCAACCTCGCATGACCTCGTGCTTGACTCATGTGTGAGAGGAGATTTATGGTTCACTTCCTTGTAAAGTTGGATTTCCTAAGTGAAAGGCCACTATGTCTGAGTTTAATGGTTTTGGATAGTTGAAGGATAAACCCTAATCCAAAACCCTAGCCTAAGCTAGTAAGTGTCGTCCCTAAAAATAAAACTTTACTAATCAATTTTAAATTATAAGCGTTCTTTTCAAAGGTTGTTATTTACTTAGGGTGAATGGTCGTGAAACTGATGGTAATTTTGACTCAACAGTAAAGCACAAAATATATGATGTAATGCATTTCAAATTGAGATTGTTGTTTTCTTTTCTTTTCAAAATTAATGAAAATTATCTACTTGACTTTGGAAATAAAAGTTCTTTCTATTTTTCTCTTTTTTGAAAACTCAAAAAATATGTAGATGCCCTAACCTAAAGCAGCTAGACTAGAATGCACCTAGTTTTCAATTTTTTTATTTTTCTTTTTAAAAATTAAATGAGAAATGGGAAATTATGCACAAATTCAATTCATATGTAAAAATTTGAATAAAACACATGCATACATATTGATCTCATAAAAGAAAACTTCAAAGAACATAAGAAGTTCTAGAACAACCAACTTGGACAAACTACAAAGTCTTTACAACAATTTTGTTTAAAACTTGGGAAAGAAGAAGTCAAGCTAACTACCAAGCAACCAGACTGGAAGTGGAGTTAGACATCAACAGAGGTTGAGACGCCTAGATTCTACATAAAACTTAATCTAAGCATAACCAAGCGGCAAGACCTAAACAAGTCTTCTACAAAGATTCACTCCAAACAACTGAAAGAGGCTTACAAACCAAGCAAACAAAGACCAATACTAGTGACAGACCATTAAAAGTTCAAGGAAAAGTCTAGAAAAACTAAGAAATTCCAAAGAAAACTTGAAGGGATCAAACCCTAGAATTCAAACATCAAGTCAAAGGAAATGCGTGACTATATATCAGTCAAGCCACGTATGGTACGTTCCTATACAGTATAAAACCCGTGTTTATGAGGAAATACACAACTATAAGTACTTTGCACCCGTGAATTCTTCAAAAAAAAATCAAAAAGGAAGAAAATAAACTTAAGAAACCTAAGAACTTGGATTGGAATGACTAGAAAATGCTTCTACAGGCCACACATAGGACCATAATTGACAATCTAGAAGAAAACTACAACAAAGAGACCCCAAAACAAAGGAAACTCCCCGGCGGAGTCGCCATTTATGTTGTTAGGGAATTTATCCAAGGGTTGGGGTTGAGGCCACCAATGTACTAGGGGTTCTACAAACATACACACAAGGTTATGCAATCATATATTAAAGGAAAAGATATAAGAGAGATAGGATGCATACCTTGTTTTGAAGGTTTATCCTATCTTGGTCCTTTTCCAAATGCTTCTAAGTTCCACTGCTCCAATACCTGCAACAAAGAAATCACCCTTCTCAAAGCACCTTCAACTATTATAAAATTCGAGGCATGAACACATATAAAGACTGAAACAAAAGCATAAGCACAATAAATATCATTGCTCATAAATTATTGAAACATGCATAACATAGATATGGAAGGATAACCTCTTGAAACATGCATAACATAGATCTGATCCCTCTTGCTTCTCTTCTCCAAAATAATTCCTCGAGCATAACCTTGTCTCCCAAAAGGTCCCTCCCTCCTCTAGCCCCTCTCCTCTTTTTATTATCCACTGGGATGAGGAGTTACGAGGTTAGGGTGGTTAAGGGAGTTGGGGTAACTGCCAAATCGACCCCAACTACCTTGTGATTAGTTATATTTTTATTTTTAACGATTTTTAATGGAATACGCAAGGGGAAATATGGAAACCTGCATATGGTACATGGGTTTCCTAAAGGCAACTCGCGTATCCAACTCTTGAGGTAAATAATGGGTTGACTGCATGCAAATTGTGTATGCTACGCGGGTTTTCAAGAGGAAAATCGTGTATACATGCAAAACTCATAACCAAAATGTGTTGATGTTGTAGTAAGCAACATGCATTTTAGGTCCAAATCACTTATAGTGTTAAGGACATTCTATCCATTTTGTCCTTTTTTGTGACGACACATTGAGTGTCATCACTCGAATGGAGAAGTGTCAATCTGAGATATAACACATGCATCTTTTTCCATTCGTTTGGAGTATCTCCCCTTCCCTTTAGTCCTCATCCTTTTTGTCATCCCAAATCATTGTACCTAGTGTGTCTTTTATTTTCTCGATGTACTTGCTAGCATAATAGAATGACTCATATATTATGTACCCCTCCACCATAGACCCCTTGATTTTTTCCCTTTGTCGAACAAATAACTTAATTTTTTTATCTACCTCTTTAAGAATAACATCCAACGACATGAGACCAGCCCAACTAAGCCAACCTCATGAACTAGGTGAATTAGAAGATGAACTTGCAAGTCCATGAAATTCATGGGAAGTTCCTTCTCTAACATACAAACAATCTCATCTATCTCTTGATGCCACTATGTAATTCTGGCCATATGAATATCCTTTGTCGAATCCAATGTACAAATGTAGATAATTAAGATACGGCTTACTGCAAGTTTTGGGGAAATTCATGGTTCACACACACACACAAGCAAAGGATAATGACATTACAAAATAAACACATATAAAATTAATTGCATTTTAACTTGTTGTGGAAGAAAAAAAAACATTTTTTTGACATACGTACTCTTAGAAGGTTCAGATGCTCATGTGATTTCAGTCCCAATAGATGATTTTCTATAGTGAAGCAATGCCACATAGTAGACCCATATACTGGTATTATTTTCCTCTTCGGAATTACCGAGAAAGACATTATCACTCATAAGTACCTTATATTTTAATAACGTGTAGTTAGTCACGAAATAGAAATGTAGACTATCATCAAACATTCATAGAATCGAATATTTTCAATGATGATTGTGTGACAATAATCCTCAAAATATAGGGGAATTAATGGTTTTTAACCTCAAAAGTGCTAAGAAACACGTGTATGACATACCATACATTGCTTCCAAGTTGTATAGTAACATTGTTGTCTCTAGTTGCATAGACTTTGACCAACCATATCCAAAGAGAGGGGTGGTCGAAGGAGATTTCAAGTTTTTGAAGAAGGCATCAATGATATGAGCATCATCCCCTATCTCATCTCATTGGAATGCATCTAGAAACAATCCCTCCATGGCACCCATATCCCGTAAAAAATCATCCATAGGGACTCTATTTCATTGTCTTCATTGCCAACATGTGAAGAACCTGAGTGTTACTGTATAAATTATAATTTGGTGATTCAAGACATAGTGGGAATTGAATTGGTGGTTGATTCAACTATGCTTGGTATCCTTCCTCTCCAAGTTGCACTTTTTTTGAAACCTTCTCTTGATTTGACATCGTAGTGGAGTGCAATAGAAGATGGTAGACATGTTTCTCATTGTCATAATTGTGATTTCAAAAACATTGAATATTACATCGATGATATTAGTAAACAGAATACAATTGGTCTGTTCAAACACTATACCAAAAATTTATTACAAGCATAAAAAAAAATCAATAGTAAATGTGCAACCAACCACTTTGTAAAACAAAAGTTCAAATTGAGCAATGCGTTTACATTAATTCCATTGAAAATTAAAAATACAATTAACCAATGGTTTTTTTCTTACGCCCCCCAAGGGTACATCTAAAGGTAGTCCCAATGCAAGGCATCTTTGATGAGCACATGGTGGTCTATGAAAGTTATAGTTTATTAACAACTTGTCACCAAGAGACAAACTATGTATTACATGCACAACAACAAATCTAGATGATTTCCTTTTCATAAGGAACTCCTGGCCATTGGAGTGTTCACCAAATGAACAATTTGCACAAAATAATGAGCACTTAGAACTATTTATGAACCTTGTAATGTTCTCAAGAGTGGATGGATTGCCATTGGTGTATAACAAGTTCTTCCTATTAAATTTTCTATAAGCATAACCATCCATGCACGCATTATACATGGAAATGTTATGTTTGTGTTTAATAATATTTAAGTAATCATAATGACATTAAAGAAGACCAAAAAATGACGTAAGTTCTACTAAATATTTGGGTGGAATGACTACATGTTAAAGGATAAATAACCCAAGATTTGTAGCATCTATTTTATACTTGGAAATCATATAATTATCACCACAAAAGGAGAAATTGGTTCCAACATTGGGCACAAGTAGAGAAGACGGCTAAGCGTCATACAAATAAAAGTTGTAACAAGTTTGGTATTTACTTTAGAGATGGACAGGAAGAGAGAAATCATTACTAGCCTCCAACAATTGAACTGACCTTGGTGTGTACTTGGACTTTTTGTCTCTTGTCTCATACAACATTTTGTATCTCCTAGTAGAGATGTTTTGGGTGGTATTGATATCATACTTTGGATCACTGGTACTCTCGGTTAACTCAACCAAAGCAGATGGGTTCGTCAATTTAGGATGAAACATAGTTGTTTTGGATTCCAACTTTTCAAAAAATAAGTATATTAATGTGTTCCTATGTGTCATTTCTATATCACCTATAATATTTTTTACTGCAGTAAGAGGTATTAGACCATCAACATTGGGTAGTTGACCATTTATATAATGGGTGAGTGTGACATGTCGAGGATTCTCCTTCAACACTTAACAACCCTTAACATTTTGAATAGCCACATACTACTGGGGTGTCATAAAATAGATCCATCTCACAATGAAGAACCATTGACGAACCAGGAATGTGATCATAAGATGTCATGTTACAATTGTTAGGGTAAAGTGGATCTCCTTTTTTGTCTACCATCTGATTGTGGTATCTTGATCTTGATAAGAGTTGGCATAGCTTTTCAATAAATGGAATATCTTATGCATCTGAACTCGGTCCTAAATCAAGATCCTGCAAAATTGAATGCATAATTATTCAAATGCACATGGATAAATAACATAAATTCAATTATATATTCAAAATATAAATACAATCTAAACTTACTGGAGACGACAGGGGAGAACTTTATGAATTACTTTGACTAATATGGAATGAGATAGAATTTGAAGAGTTGATCATTTGATTTTATAACATTTTCTACTTGCATTTGATCCAAATCAACAATCAATACATGTCTACATTTGTAACATAAATTTTGGGAAGTATATAACAATCTACCTTCAAATAGAATTTTCAAACCATTTTTTAATATTATGGTGCGAGTTTAAGTAGAATATATATACTATGAAATATTGTAATTAATTTGTTCATATTCTCAAAGAATTTTTGGGATGCATATACCATTTTAAACTCAAACATAAATTCATAGTATTTTTAACAAAATCAATGTGCTTTTTACAAGTTAACACACAAGTGACCATTTTCTATGTCNATATATATATATATATTATTTTATAACAAGCCAATGCACTGTAAAAATCTATATCGCACTGGGGCACTCAAGTATTTACACCACATCGAAATACAAAAAAAATGAAACACACATTCATTTATATTTTATAATAGTTTGATGCACTTACACATATAGACACACTGGCGCACTTCGATATATAAAGTGCACCAGAGTACGGAATATGAAAAATAAAAAAGTCACACTTTTTCTTTTGCGTGTGTTGAAAAACCTAGTAGAAAATGAGTGTTAATTTCTTTTTGAAAAAGTGAATTTCATAGAGTGGGTTTATAAAATCAAATCTAATTGTTATTTTATTGTTTTGTCAAAAGTTCGAGGGGAGAGTTTTGTAATATGGATTTACCAAGGAAGACTTCGGAGCAGTCAAATTTTTGTGAAGATCGGAATTTGTAAGCTATTATGGATCACACAAAACTCTGCATGGTAGAAATTTTAGGTATGTAACTTCTTACTATCCTGAAATATTTATGTTTCTACTCAGATTTACAATGAATTTAGGAAAAGTAAAATGTTTTCATAGTTACCTTCAATATTGAAACACTTGATTTCTTATTGTTTCCTTTTTTTTATGTAGCTACAAAATTTAACTTTAGGGTTTTACCCCTCCACTATTTCACAATTAAGGTTTTTATTTTTATGCACTTTATATTTAATGGATTTGTGCTTATATATAAAGGTATTGGACATTTGCTGCAGTGGGACCACTTATTGCCTCAGATCCCAAGCTCTGTCCCTGTCATTTTTCTAAATGCTTATGCAGTTATCAATGTGTACTGTAAAGTATAACACACCAGTGCACCTTTTATAAATGAGCATAGTTCTATGTTGATTTTTAAATAATATGTTGCATGTTTTTCGGTGTGATACATATATATAGTGAGCACCGATGTTAGTATCTATATCTAATAAGTTGTTATGTTAAAGATTTTTGTTTTAAATGCATCGCGGTATCAATGTGTATATATACTATGGATGCAACGATGTGTATGTATGTATAAAGCGCACCAATTTACCAGACTATGTTGTACTTTAAAATTTATTTAATTTATTTATAAATTATATTATAGTTTCTCTATTTCATTATCCAAAACATTTATTTATATAAAAATAATGATAAAAGTTCAAGGAAAATGAATTGTAATGAGTGTGATGAGAGCACATCCTAGAAAGAGAATAAGGAAATTTCCTTGAAATGTTAGTGTAAAATCAATAAATTTGAATTATATGTAAATTTTAAATGATGTGTATGTTTTAATGTGTGACATACAAAGCCAAAACTTGAGAAAACCCTATTAGATTGTTTCCAATTTTAGTGCAAAAGAGCATAAAACCTTGATAGAAAAGTTGCAGAGTGATGAATTAGGTGAATAAAAAGGTAATGAACATGGAATTTTTCTTTGAATTTTCAGTAATAATGTACTTAAGAAGACTCGCTAACATGTTTCAAACAATCTATTTCACATATGTTGATTGTTGTGCAGGAACTGACGGCAAGGAAAGGGAATGTCGTCTTTAGAAGATAAAATATAGGAAATATGTAAATGATGATGAACTGGTAATCAATTCATTTGGAGCGGTGTTGGAAGTTAATGAAAGTGGGGGGGGGGGGGGGGGAGGATTTTATAAAACTATGAGGGATGTAGTGGAAAGAACATATAAACGTATTTTCCACTTATAGTACAAAAATCAATCCAACGAGTCCAAGAATCAATTTATATATAAACTACAAGAAGTGTTTCCAAAGCAATAGTCAATGATACCTGTTAGACTTGCAATAGAAAAAAAATAAAAAATAAAAGAATCATTTAAAATGTATTATTCCTAAACATGTTTTTATATCATATGTATAGACTACTACAAAGCATTCCTTTATTAATATGTCAACTATATTTACTTCTATATCAATATAAAAAGTATTTTTCTATGATTTTCATTTTTCAAGAAGATTATAAAAATCCCAAAGGATGAACAAAGTGATATCCGAAAATTGTCGGTAGGGAAGTCCAAAAAAGTGTACAAAGAGATTGTCAAAGAAATGAACACAATTGAATCGCGGGAGGAACCATCTCAACAACAACAACATGCTTCAAACGTATCTTATCTTTGATTTTTTCTTTTATGTACATATAATTAATTAATTATTGCAATAAATATTAATATTCAATTGTTTCGTTGCAAAAAAGAAAACAAATGGAACCTAATCAATACATAAGAAAGGATGACAAGGAAGAAAATGGTTGATAGCAAAGTTTGCAAGTAATTGTGTTTTCCTTATAACTTGATATTTCACATTGGTTATGATCTTTATATTTTAATTATTTTACACTCATCCTTGGATATCTTTAAATATGTGCTAACATACAAAGAAGGGTCATCCGAAGAATTGGTTGGCATTGGGTTAAGTATGGGTTGTGAGTACATGTTGGCGAATGAAAAATCAATTGTGCAATTTGTAAGTAGCTATGTTGTTTTACTTCTCTCAATTTATAATTAATGAAACAACAACAAAAAATTATATTAAATATATGATTTTTTATGGTGTATAAAACTTGTAGGAAATAAAGTATGGATTTGAGCCCATAGAAGAGTTATTGAGAAACGACATGAAGAATGAATTTGAAAGAATGTGTAATGTTTATGAATCACTTTTTGCTATGGTACACTTCTTTATTTACATAATAATGTATATTATCTATTTTTGCATTATGCCTACCAATGTAGATATGCTCATTACACTTTATTTCTATGTTCGTAGATGGAACATGAAAATGATCGTGAACAAAATCAAGCCAATCAACAAACGCATTCTATAATAAAACTAAATATTTTAGCAACTTAGTTAGTAATTCGTTATTTATTAATGAAAGGTTTGATAGGTCACATCATGTAATTGTGACCCTTGATTTGTATAAAGTCGGGTTGTATTCGTTGTAAGAATCATCAAATTCAATAAATAAAATATATATTTTGGAATAGAAATTCCAAGTTGGTATGGTTCCATTCAATTATTAAATATTTGAAGAAATAAAGGAAGCCCCTAGTGGGAGAGAAGAAAAAGGAAAAATAAGAAGAATAAAGTAAAAATTTAAAAAAAAAACAGTCCATGGTTTTATAAAACCAGGCCATGGTTTTATAAAACTAGCCCATGGTTTTATTTTCTAATTCTCCCATCTCCAATATATCTTCACAAATATTTCCTATCTCCATACTCCCATCCAAAACAATATAAATATTAGAAAATATTTGTTATCATTAATAATAATTATTATTAAAAAAAAACTAATAAATTTATTATTATCATTCTTAATAATATATTATTATTATAAAATAATATTGTAATAGCTATATATTCTCAACTCTAAAGTTCAACAAAATGAATACAAGAAATATGGAGAGAAACCCTTCGGAGAATAAGGATGCATCCATAAAGTCAGAAGATGATCCAGTTCAAAAGATATTGGAAACGCTTGAGCAAAAAGATGAGGACATTCGCGACTTAAAGCTCGAAATCCATTCACTGAGAGACCAAGTTAAAGGTGGAAATAACTCGCATACATGCCCAACTCAAAACGTCATTCACAAAGTCAAGATCAATTTACCAAGGTTCGATGGAGAAAATAATCGAGACGAGATTCGATGGATCAACAAAATCGAAAAATATTTTGAAATGTACAATATATATGGTGACGACGACAAATTGAATGTTGCAGCAATGTACATGGATAAAACTGCTTGTGACTGGGTCTTATGGTGGGACTCGTCAATGAAGGGAGGAAGACTAGTTAGAGATTGGAATACCTTCAAGAAAAAATTATTTAAATGATTTCAATACATGTAAGAGGCTAAAATCTACAGGAAGCTCACTCGTTTACAACAAGAAGGAATTATGGATGAATATTTTAGCAATATATTGGTCCTGGCCACTCGTATCCAAGATATAACCGAAGAACGACTCCTGCAAATTTCCATTCGTGGGCTAAAATAGAGTATTCAAAGCGCGATAAAATTATTAAATGTAAAAGACGTGGAACAAGCCCATCAAAAAGAAAAATTAATTGAAGAAAAGAAAAAATCACAATGTTCATCGGTTTAGATACCACCCCACCTAAGAGAAAATGGGAAAAAGGACGGCAATCCATGTTGTAAGTGTAATGCCCATAAATGGCTTCCAGGACATAAGTGTAAAAATAAGAATCTATTCTTGTGCAAAAAAAAGTAATACTGGTGACAATAATGATGAAGAATCAAGCGACGCACCTCCCTCCGACACAGAGCCAGATATCAATGAGACTAGAAAAGAGGAGGATAACATCACACCAAATCTCTCTGTGGCTACAATGACAGGTATCTCTCAAGCCCAAACCCTCAAATTGTTTGTCCATATCAAGAACACTAAGGTTACGGTGTTGATTGATAGTGGGAGCACACACAACTTCAAAGACTCTAGGGTAGCAAAACAATTAAACACATTCATCTACCCTACCGCCATCTTCCAAGTATCGATACTAGGAAACAAGACCACATCGTGTGATAGTAAATGCCATAAATTAGAACTAGCTATAAAGGACTACAAGCTAAGATCTCCAATGTATGCTATGGCAATTAGAGAGGTTGGCATTGTTTTAGGTGCAATGGTTGGAAACATTGGGGACAGTTGGATTAAACTTACGAGAACAATTTGTAAGGTTCTATGAAAACGAGAGGAAATATAAGCTGTATAGTATTAATTCCCCCTCCCCAAATTGTCTCATCCAATAAAATAGAAAATATGATAAAAAAAGGGAGCTCAAGCCTTCTTACACTGATATGCTATGGAAATGATAGTTGACGAAAGACAAAATATTGATCCACGTGAATTAGAACAACTCCTGGGGGAACATAGTGATATATTCACAAACCCTCCTCATGGTCTCCTACCCCCACTTTCTAGGGATCACATCATCGATTTGATGCCAGGATCAACTCCAATTAGACAAAACTCATATAGACAATCTCACAGGAACAAATTAGAGATCAAACCGCGTTTAGTGTGGGAACTATTAGACACTGGAATAATCACACATAGTAAGAGTCCTTTCTCTGCACCAGCCATACTCGTTAGGAAAAAAGATGGATCGTATAGACTTTGCATTAATTATCGAGTGTTAAATAAAGTCACCATAAAATATAAATGCACCATTCCCTTTGTTGACGAACTATTGGATGAGCTACATGGTGCAAAGTATTTTTCTAAACTAGACCTAAAATTAGGATATTACCAAATCTGTATTCGAGAAGAAGATGTCCCCAAAACATCTTTCTGCACCCACGAAGGTTTATATGAATTTTGAGTGATGTCGTTTGGATTATCCAACGCTCCAGCAACATTTCAAGCAGTAATGAATGACTTGTTTCACCCTTACCTAAGGAATTTTGTGCTAGTGTTTTTTGATGATATCCTTATTTATAGTAAAAATTGGAACTTGCACCTCAAGCATGTAGAAACAATATTGAAGCTTCTTGAAGAAAACAATTTTTATGCTGACAAATCAAAATGTGGTTTCAGGTAAAAAAATAGAATTTTTGGGGCGCGTTGTTTCAGCCAACAACATTAAGGTCAATCCCAAAAATATTATGGTGATCACGGAGTGGTCGTCCCCCAAGTCAATTACATCATTAAGAGGATTTCTAGGTCTAACAAGTTATTATAGAAGATTTCTTCACAACTACACCCAAATTGTAGCACCCTTAACATAACTATTATAAAGGGATGCTTTTAGATGGGATAAGGATGCATAAACTTGTTTTGAACAATTAAAACCCCTAATGACATCCACACTGGTATTAGCAGCTCCTGATTTTATGAAGACATTCATCCTTGAATGTGACGCTTCAGGGATACGATTAGGAGTTGTTCTCATGCAAGATAAACATCCCATTGCTTTCGAAAGTCAAAAGTTAAAACCAAGTGAGCAAACAAAATCCACATACGACAAGGAAATGTTGGAAATAATGCATGCCCTTGTTAAACGGAAGCAATATTTTTTGGGGGCAAAATTTCTTGTTAAACCAGACCACAACATCTTGAAGTATTTTCTAACTCAAAAAACTCTCTCTCCCGAACAACAGAAATGGGTAAGCAAAATCCAAGCCTTTGATTTTGAAATGTTGTATAAAAAAAGGTAAGGAGAATAGGGTTGCAGACAGCTTATCAAGAAAACATGAGAGTGATACCTCACTATGTTCCATATCCATAGTTGTTCCCGAATGGATTTTAGAATTCCAAATTGAGTATGTGAAAGACCCAAAGACAAGGAAGCTAATTGAAGAAGTTGAAAACATCAAAGCAACAAACTCCAAATGTTCATGGGAAAAAGACATACTATGGTACAAACAAAGAATATAATTACCCAATTCATCAAAATTTGAAACTCAAGTCCTAAAAGAGAACCATGACTCCCCGACAGTGGGCCGTGTTGGTTTCTTTAAAACATAACACAATATCCTCCAATCCTTTTTTTGGAAGGGAATGAATATTGTTATCCAGAAATGTGTGGTTGAATGTGATACTTGTCAAAGGAAAATGTTCAAAATGGTGGCTCCTCCCAGTCTTCTACAACCCCTTCATATTCCAGATGAAAAATGGTATGAGGTATCCATGGATTTTATCATCGACCTTCCTACATAAGAAGGAAAGAATAGTATATTTGTAGTCGTTGACATATTAACAAAATATGCTCATTTCATTATTATTTCATCCAAAGGAAAAGCAATCCAATTCGCAGATAGTTATGTAAAGAATATATTTAAGCTCCATGGGTTTCCCAAGGTTATTGTTGGTGACAAGGACCCCAAATTTACCAGCAACTTCTCGAAATAAATTTTTCACCAAGTTGGGACTTCATTAATTATGAGTACCTCATACCACCCCCATACAGATGGACAAACTGAAGTAGTAAACAAATGCCTTGAAGGATACCTGAGGAAATTTGTGAACGACCGACAAACTCAATGGGTACAATGGCTACACCTTGCAAAATGGTGGTACAATAGTACATATCATACATCAACAAAAATGTCAACTTTTGAAGTCTTATATGGGTATCCACCTCCTACAGCAAGGGAATATGTCATCAACAATTTCAAAGTTCCAATAGAAAGAGATTACCTAGAAACATCTGATGAGGTCATCCACATTTTGAAGAACCATATTGAACAAGCAAGAAACCGCATGAAACAACAAGCAGACTAAAAAAGAACCGATCGAGAATTTGAAGTGGGTGATTGGGTGTTTGTTCTCCTTCAACCATACAAACAAACTTCACTAAAAAATTACAAAAATCATAAACTTGCACCCAAGTTCTATGGTCCATATCAAGTTTGAAAGCGGGTGGGATAAGTCGCCTATGCTCTAGACATACCAAATAAAGTAAAAATACATGACGTCTTCCATGTGTCGTGCCTAAAGAATAAATTGGGCTCAGTCACTCACATACAAACTGAATTTCCTATGTTAGATGATGAAGGAAAATTAGTGCTAGAACCAGAATGAATTGTAGAAATTAAAACCAGAACACTTCAGTCCATATCAATCAATGAATACCTTATCAAGTGGAGAAACTTACCAGATGATGAAGCTACATGGGAGAATGAATATTTTCGTTCACGCCACCCATCTTTACCAATATTTCGTGGACAAAGTATTCCAGAGAGGGATGACTTGTAATAAAACTAAATAGTTTAGTTAATTAGTTAGTAATTCGTTATTTATTAATGAAAGGCTTGATAGGTCACATCATTTAATTGTGACCCTTGATTTGTATAAAGCCGCGTTGTACTCCTTGTAAGAACCATCAAATTCAATAAATAAAATATATCTTTTGGAATATACATTCCACATTCAACCAAATAACCCCAAGTCATGCAAGCAACTCAAGCACTAATAACAATTCAAGTGAAGAATGATTATCACTATAATTGGATATTAATGCACGTTATATGTTTTTGAATAGTCATCTATGAAAAATAGTCATTTTGTGTGATGTATTGGACATATTTTCCAAATTGGAAGACCATAGGTTACCAATAGTTGTAACAATTACATATTGACATTTTTATTATTGTAGACCTTTATGTTTTCCCATTTTGAATGACAAAAAGCCTCTTACTCAAATATAATAAAATGAGTTTTGTATTCTATTGCATTGTCCAATGTTGTGAAATGCTACATTGTTGATTAAATATATGGATGTTATATAGGGATGATTAAATATTACAAGAACATATGTATAAGCTCAGTGGTATAACAAGTTAATACAATCATCATATCTAAAGAGAATAATTCAAATTCAAATATGAATATTATTATAAAAACTGTTTGATTCTCTAATAATAATGGAATTAAAAAATAAAAATAAAATATAAATGTATTTTTGTGTTGTGTTTTTTTCTACTCTCTAAACAGTGTGACACATATGCCATTTTTTCATAGTGCTTTATATGTGGTGAGAAAATGCTCACTATTGCTTTTTAACATTTAAACATCATTGGTGCTCATAATGGTTACAACACACTGAATTCTCGGTTCTCACATTGTTTTCCACACCGGTGCTTTTTATTAATTGTATGCACCATTGCTTTTATAAATAATTTGCGAAAGTGCCACTCTATATTGTAACCACACCAAAATGTTAATAAACTGACAACAGTCATTAGCATCAAATTTACAAATAACTTCGATGCGCATGGAAAGCTATCCATTGGTGGAAAGCTATGCCGGTTAAGTTATAGAGAATTGGTGCTAATACAAATATAATACGCATTAGTGTTGATTAAGTTATAGAGCTATTACACCGGTGTGTAATTAAATATGAACTGATGCTTTTTGTATATAATCGCAACAATAAATGTATTTGTTATAACCTCTATCTACCGATATTTTTTAGTTATAATAAATTTTCGCTAGAACCTCTGCCAAATCATCCACCAATTGCGAAGGTTGCAGTGGAGTTTTTTTTTATAAATTTTCTCAATCTTGTAACATTAAAAAGCTCTGTTAGAATGTGTTTTCCTTGTAGTAATTGTTGCGTGAATGGGATGTAACTCCCCAAACGTCTAAATACACTTGAGAGCCCCTTCCATATGTCGCAAGTTCTAGTTCGAATAGCTCTGAGTAGCAAACAAATAGTGGGGTTGATGATTATTGTGTCACTATGTTAGTAACAAACAATGATATAATTGATTCTCTTAGTGTAAGAGATCCCATTAATGTCCTCATGGGGACTAACTTCTACAATGTAAATGTCTGTTTCGTTGATTTGGAAAAGTTAATTATTGGTCATTCCATTATTGTGTGGAGTAATATTGTTGTTTATCAAGTTGAGATCAAAGGAGAAACAATATCTAAATTATTTGTAACTCCAACCGATTGTATTTCTCTAAGTCTCTCTAAAGAATTATTTCCACTATTAATTACCTCCGCCTGTAAACAAAGGAATCCAAATCCCAAACCTATTCTAAATCATAAGGAAAGAACAAAGAGAAAACCCAAGGTTGGATTGGAATTGTTTGATACCAATGATACATAATTATTCCCACTTATGGACAAAATTCTACACGCAAGGTGAAAACTAAAAACTTATAACTGAATATTCATTATAAAACATAGGCTTATATAGCTTTGCATCAAGAAAAATACCTCAACAATAATAAAGAGGAAAACTCAACAAGAGACTAAAAACCAGTAACACATTACAATAATAAATATAGTAGAGACAAGATCTCAACTAGAAATGATAATACGAAACCAAGAAGGTATCAAAAAAATAAAAACGAATACTGATCATATATATGCACATACACCACAAATATACCAAGAAATCAATCATATTCTAAGAACTAGAATTATTCCTATCATGTATTATATGTAAGAAGGAGGGTTATATGTACAATGATTGGTGATAGTTGAAGAATAGATTGTTGTTGTGTCAGCTCCTTTTGGTAGGGATACACGGGTGGAGATCTACAAGCTATGTCATAATTTGTGCAATGACCTATACCATTTTCCATTACTACAAAAGTACAATAGTTACAATGGTCGTATATTATGACTTATGCATGATATACACTTATCACATTTAAGTATTGCAAAAATTTGTAGGCATTAGGAAATATGTTTGAGAAATTTGTCTTGATAACAAACTCCTCCATGGAAGGAATCAAGCATGGTACTCTTAATAGGAATAAACTTCCTATGGTTCTTTAATTATAATCAAGTTTGCCACATAGTGTGGAATTTTTTACAATGTCTACAAAATTCGAGGTCTAAGTGTGGCGTTCATGTATGTATACACACACACACACATGGGCATATTTTAACAAATGCACCATAAAGACATAAACATTAAATAAACAAAATGTAGGATAACAATTAAGAATTTGCATAAACCCTATAAGCCCATATTTTAAATCCATTAACAAAAACCTTTCAAAATATAAACAAGGGGGTTAACTACGCAAAATCAAGCTATATGCAAATCCGAAATCATTCAATTGATCATTGGACTTGAGTTCAATTATCGAAGATATTTCCAATATTCATATTAGGTTTAGAAATATAAGCATAATATTTGGTATCTATTTTTGGGATTTGACTTAGACACCAATTCACAACACATTTCAATTTTGCTTTAACATTCAACTTAACAATGTTTTTCTCCAAAACAATTCCAAGCCATAGGTCATGGCAACAAATATTTTAAGCTTAAGTTATGGGACTCATTTCCTTTTCTAGATTTCATACAATATCTCGAATTCATTTTAGATGAATCCATTGCTTAGAACTAAAGCTTTACAGCTGGCTCATAAGCCTTATCAGAAGGATTGATCTCACTCGAGCCTCCGATTTAGACTTCCACGCGATTTAGGAATTAAAATAAGTTTACAAAAACACTTGTATTAATTTTGATTTCACAATTAACTTGATATCATGTATCATCCAACATCCACCCATTAAGTGTACATAAGTAATCGACCATGTGTGTGTCAACAAGATGATAAACATCAGAATTGAACATGTAATCATGAGCATTCATGAACTAGAAATCATGAGATAGAATCAAAACCTTTAGTGCTCAAATATATAAATCGATCATGCCAATTTCAACATATTGCCACCATATTTCATTTATCATAAACATGAGCAAGTGAATTTAAACCATGAACAAAATCATTTAGCAATAGAGATCATTAACCATGATTTGAAGCACCAAGAGGGTTCACAAATGCTATATCATAAGTGTTTAACAATCAAACAAAAGTTTAATTAACCAAGTCGTCATTGAAACATTTTACCAAACACTTTGATGACCATTATGAAAACAAATATCAAATTATGAAGCTTTAGGGAAGAGTGATCTTAATGTGGGTTACTTGCAATGAAATGAGCATATGAATTGTTAAAATTAACTTCAAAATAAATATGAGCATGACATTTACCAAATTGATGTGGTTATGTATGGACCATTTATTAACTTGCTTTGTCAAATTGTTAGATGACAAACTAAAAAAATTGAGATTAGCAAGTAAAAATTACTATCCAATGAACATGATAAGTAATTTACCAATCGATTCAAGCATCAAAATTTACCAATCGATTCAAGCATCAAAAAAATTAAGTGATCAAAAGAGTTCGAACCCGAGCATGAAATTTTCAAATCATCCTTAGAGTATGATGCATTCTCACTATGTCATTTCGTCAAACACTTTACATTAAAACCAAAAATTTTATGTTTGCAAGCAAGAAACTGATATAAATTGTTAGAAAGATGATCTCTAGTGCATGAAACTGCAAGTTTTAAGCATGAAAACCATTGGCTAGACCCCAATATGAATTCTAAATTCTAAATCTAATCATATGATCTGCAAATAAATCCACAGCGGAGGGTACAACCCAAAATTTCACAAGATTATCATTTTGATGTGTATATTGTTCAAATCACTCGGGAAATTGCTAAAATTTCATTGGATTAGATTAACCATCAAGCTAGAAACCAAATAACCATATATTTGTAGATAATCATACCTTACCGACTGTCAAGTACACGGTACGACCGATTTCATAGAGGCAATTTCCATATTTTAATCACATCACCAAAATTCACAATTCATTCACTTATGGAAAATAGATACCCAAAAACATATTTCCAGTCCCATAATTTTCACCATTATCATTACAATTTTAGGCAAACACTTGGCGTGCATAACCAACACAACATTCCACATCAAGAATTCAAACAAATAAACAGTTGAATTTCATTCACCATTGAATTCCCATAAATTATTAAATAGAAATGAAATTTACATAAATATTTCCAACAAAATACTTATATGAAATTCACTTGAATGGTGCAAATGGATGCATGTGAGGCATGCACCTCCTATCCATAGGAACACTGAGCTCCAATTATCTCAATCCAACTGCCACCACCGACATGGGACCAAGAAATTCACCAGGAATACTAAAAATTTTCACTGGAATTAGTTGTCCACTCACCCAATCCCACACTAGCAGTAGGAATTTAAGAAGTAAAACCAAAACATGGATATAACTAGTTCAATATTAAATAGTGAAGTCCTTCTCTCAGTATCAATTCATCAAGCGCAACCATGGATCAACCAATCCACAAGCACCATGACATCAATGCCATAATTTCTACTGAGGAAAGTCCACACCATCCACCAATTCATTGGTTATTGCTTCACAGGAAGAGACACCCAACCTCAACCAACAATTATCAAAATGGTATGGTTTATCAAATTTTCAGGATTTAAGGTCTTCTCTAGTAGTTCGTACCATCCATTTTTTTTCATGAGCTTGGTTTCCCAAAAAAAATCAAAAGTAACAACAAAAAAATGAATTTATGGAACGACCTCGAACAAACATTAGTTTTGTTTGCATGGAACTTTAGACTCACGTGGGATATCACCCAAGAGACCCACCACTTTATCATTTTAATTACCCACCTAAGCACCTACTTAGGTTTAAGCAGGGATTAAAGGATTTATAACAATATGGTTTAAGACTTAATCTCTCATAAGTAAATTTTATTATTATTTTTAATTGATTCAAGGTCATATGACTTACCCCATGGGACTTCCTCACAACCTCCTTACTCTCACTAGTGAATAACTTGGTCCCCCGTATGCTTTCAGTGTGCCGCCTTATATGCATCTAATGATATATTTTTAATATTAAAAATAGTTGTTCATGTACATAATCACATGTCCGTACCTCCAATCCACTTAATATTTACATCATGTACAATTAAAATATGTGGATTTGAAACCAAAGGTGTTACACTAAGAATTGCTAAAATGTAGGGCATAATACTTAAGATTGCTTTGTAGGGAATAACACTAGAGATTGCTCAACATTGATCAAGAAGTGGGAAGGCCAAGATAGAAGGCATCGAAGAACAAACTTGGTAAATTTTAATTCATCATCCCTAGGGATCTCTAGCACATAAAGCACAAATATTGGAGTGAACTTTATCACTCAAGGGAGATCTAAGACTAGCACAAATATGGATGTGTCAATAACATGAATGGTCAAAAAAAATTATCTTAGTTTCCCACAGTTTGATGTAGTTGGGAAAAAGGAACACTAGAAGGATGTTATTAAGGTGACATGGAAATTCATGAGAACATAGGGTTGTTACCATTGACAACATCAACATAGGCCTACAATACATTACATTAGTTACCCATTTATTCATTTGGTGACAACAAGCAATTGAAAATATGGGATTCGTCAACTTCAGTAATAAACAAAAGAGATATACAAGAGAAATATCTTGATATCTAAGTCATGTTGGGCTTGATATTCTACTCCTTTGATTGGTTAAAGGGTGTGAACCAATTAAATGAAGGGTCCTATCCCAAGTATATCTATATATAGAAATAGATGGATGATTAACTACCTTGGACTCTCTCATCGGGAGAGAAATGTTGGGCTTGAAACTAAATCAAATAAGTTCACCTTTCTTGAATTGTTTAGGAGAGCCTATTTTGCTACAGTTTATTTGCTCCTACTATTACTATTTTTCTCTAGTTAGTAGATCCCAATAAGCATGTCGTAGAATGAATAAATGTTTTAGACTCCATGTAACATAGATGATGAATTTCATGTTTAGACGTGAATTTTCCTTAGAACTATGGATCATGAGAGGTCATCTATGGCATTGTATACTCTATTATCATAGGTTATGGGTGCCTCGATAAATGTGTAAGAAGGTGATTTGCGTAAGGTCGAGAAAAGAAAATTTCTAGGAAGGATTTCATGTTGAATGCAATAATTGGAAAATATAAATTAATGGGACAAGTGAAGTTGGTCCATCTACCTATTTAGTCATGCCTTGTGAACTGGTCAAGGGTTTATCATATTCTTCGATTGTAGGGGGTGAAAGTAATCATTTTGGATCACATAAATACTTTTGCAAGTTTTCAATTTATTGAGATAGTGGATGATAAGGATCCCTATCGATATTTGTTGGGAATAGAATGGGATTTTGGTAAGGGCATGACATATCAATTTAATGCAACATTGAGTTCCTTTTGAAGTTGATGGTAGATGTATTCCCTATCATTTTGACCTTACAAAGAAAAAACTTTTTGGAGTCAATAGAGCAATATTAGTCATCAATGTAGTTGATCAATTGTATAGTCTGACCTCGGTATAACAACAAGAAGAATACATCAATCCCATGGTAGATGAATTGTTATGTTGGTGTAGTTTCTACTCTTTTGACACAAGCTTGAAAAAAACTATGAATTGCTAGTAGTGCAAAGATTGCAAGAAATACTCTCAAAGATGCATAACGATAAGATCAATAAGATTTATGGGAACCAACATAAAGGAACTACATAATTTTGATTAAAAAGGATATGTCATATGGTTTTGTGTGCTCATTGTTGACCAAGTGAATGCCATAAATTCAAGAAACCATTGGATGTGACCTTGAAATCTACTAAGAAGGTGGGAAACCTAAAAAGATTCCTTTCATGACACATTTCATGACACTGGAATAAAAAGAGGTTGTGCTTATTTACAAACACATTTCATGACACTGGAATAAAAAGAGTTACAAGAATAATTGACTGGTCAAAAAGGAACTACAAAGAATCACACTAGGATGAGGAACCCTTATCCATGGGAGAGACCATCAAGTGCATCATGTGGATGCTTGTCAAGTGATTTGGACGGGGGCTGGTAGATTATTCAAGTAGTGGGTTCATAATTTTTGTAGACGATGGGATCATTTTCAAAGACCTGGTATTTGCATGAAGAGGCCCATCAATAGACTAAGGAATATAACGTTTTATCTTCTAGGATATGTGTAGCCTTTAGTTTTTCAAGGGATAATGAACAGATCGTTGAAGTTGTGTAGAAGGTCAAGCATTTCATTTTCACAGAGGTAAAATGTTTGAAAAAATATACATATGGTCTTATGAGGAGCATTAGTTACTTATATAGTAGAAGAACAACCAAATCTAGCATGAGCCAGTTGAGTGGGTTGTTACTTGGTGAAAAATATTTCTCTTAAACTCAAATATAATAGTACATAGAGAATATGATCACTAACCATAAAAATTAAAATGTAAAATCATATAGTATAGCAACATAATCATTTAGGGCCTCTTTACTTATCCAAAATCCAAGCTTTGATAACCATAAAAACTAGTGCAAACTAGCCTCCTACTCTAACAATAATTATGTGGGAAATCACACCTTAATGCCAATATTCCTCACAATTAACAAAACACCTATAAAAGGTGATTCCCTTGGTAGAAGAGCTTCACCTTAGTGATAACATGAGAGTTTCAATCACTAAAGGTCTACATAGTAAAAATCTATCAATATGTGTTGGAAAGGGTTTTGGGATAAGTCAGTTGCGCAGCATCGTGGATGTTGCGCAAGTTCAAAAGACACCACGCAAGACAAAGATGGCGCAAGGCAGAAGATAGACTATTTTTGAATATTTTGTGTCACTTTTTGTACTGTTTGACCATATTTTGCGGATATTGGTCATTAGTTAGTAGAATCAGTTAAGAATTAGTTAGAAAATCGTCCAAGTGGACCATGAATGTAAACGCAAGCCTATAAGTAGAAGAAGAATTGCAAATGTAAAGAGATCATAGAATGAATATTGAGAGCTTGAGGCTCAATTAAATTGGTGTTTGTTCTAGATCTGTGGTTGATTGCGCAGAAGCTAATGTGATCAAAAGGAGGTTGATCTGAACTGCTGTTATCTTTTTATCTCTTTCTGTTTTCTTGTTCTGTGGACCCAATCATGAATGTGAAGTAAATATGTGACATGGATCTATGATGTGATGTTTACTTCTTATGAATAACGCTATATTTCTAGATATGTTTTTGCACTTGTAGGCATGTTATGGTTATGAATGAATGATGCGATCTGCGAAGAGCAATGATGAATGGTTCTATTAATAATTAAGTAACCGGTTAGATCTGGTAGATAAGTTGATGAATTGTCTATGCCCATAGTCCTCTTATATTTTGTGGAAACTTGGCTCTGTAATCCCTCCCTCGAACATCTCAGGTGAGACTTCATCCACTTTACGGGTGTTGCCGGAAAGGGTAAAACCTGTCTTGACCGGTTCTTAGGGAGATCGTGGTGAGTTGAGAATCCACAGAGTGGGAACCCCTACCGACTAGGTTTTGTTGGTGGGGTTTGTGCCAACAAATGGTTCCGTTGTGGGGAACTTGTTGCGACTAAGAGGAAGCTATGTGGCATCTGACGCGACCGAAAATTCAAGATTGGTTTGATCAGAGGCTACAAGAATTTGCTTAAGTAGAAAATCAGAACCTTGGACTGACGACGGACAAGTGGTTGGAGAGATATAGACATGGTGGTCCTCACGAATATTTTTTCTTTGAATTTCCTATCATATTGTACGAGTGGTTGGCGCGGTTCACTTACAAGAAGATAAATTTCAAAGGAGGAGAGCCAACATCCTGGACCCCTAAAATGATCCAGGAACTACAAGAAACTGACAACAAGGCATCGCGAGTTGTTGAGGTTTGGATGGATAGTATCCTAGAAGGATATATTACTAAATTCGCAGTCAACACTACAAAGTCCTACAGCGAAGTAGAAAGGGAATTTTTCAACGGACCTAGAGGTAGGTTCTTATTGTCTCTACAATTGTCAATTGAACTGCTTGTCTATGAAAAGGGTATACTAAAGATGCACCTCTAGTAGTATAACTCCAGTGTGCGGAGGCGGTGGATATCGCGACGAAACAAGGGAGACGAATGAGAAGATAAGGGGTATATGGGTGCAATTTTCGATGAGACTGTGAGGGAATCCAAGGAAGAAAGTGGTCTTATGAGGGGAAGATCAAGGTTTCGACAAGAGAAGAGGTAGAGGACAGGGGAAGGTCCTGTTGCGATCGAAACGCAAGACCGCGAAGGAATACCGCACGCGACGAAGTGACCCTACAGTGACAAAGAGGACGATTAGACCCAGACTATGCCCAGGATAGCAATAAGATCAAACCCCAGCAGCAATGTACCCACGCCTCCGCACACTACTCCATTTTCGGGAAGGAACACGAGTTCCACATCGAATTTCCCGACGTGCTAGCATCATTCTAGTAGTAGATCCACATCTGTAGGAAGAAGGCCTAAGATGGCAGGTGACGATACAAGGTTACCTTTGTTCCATGGAAATGGGACTGATGATCATCAGCAGTATTAGTTCCTATATGAGGTAGTGTGGACTGTCAAATAGGCCACGGATGATGACGTTAAGAAATGCTAATTGGAGACTACTCTTTGAGGTTCTTGCGCTGGATTGGTATATGAAATTTATACAAGTTCCTACGGGGACCTCTGCAAAAACACTAGATGAATTCAGGAGAGGATTGATTGAAGAATTCTGAAAACCAAAGTCTGAAGCACAGTATATTAATGAGTTAAAATAGATTAAGCAATTTCCTAATGAGACCATTTGGGACTTCGATCAAATATTTAAGACACTGATGGTGAGAGTCAGTTTCGATATGAGCGACGTTCAGCACAAAGAATGGTTTATCATAGCATTGGTACCTCATATCCGGCAATCATTGATGCAGCAAAAGATCGTGACTTAGAGCGAGGCTCTGGGGATCGCAATGAAGTTGGAAGCCCCACCTATTGGGGAGAATGCAGATGGTATGAACCAAATTCAAGAGCAGCTGGCGAACTTGATGCTTCATTTGCAAGACATTAAGAAATGGAAAGAGTCTCGCAAAGACCTTTGATGCACTCGCTGTCGTGTAGATGGACACACTAAAGATACTTTCCTTGACTTCTGAATTTATCTGTTATTTGGGGCGCCGAACCCACTGAGTTGTGGCAGCGTACCATGGTATCGCATATTTCAGGTCTATGGGCACCGACATGAAGAATGTAGCTACATGCAGAAGATGGTAATGAAGCCAGTAAACCTATATTGTTTGTTTTGTCGATATGTGGGGCATGAAGATAAATAATGTCGCGCATATGACCTACTTCAGGAAAGGACATATGATTCATACTTTGTGAAGGGTGAAGATCATTGCGCAGTACAACAACCATAGCCGTATCCTCAAGTGGTAAACTCTCGACCTCAACCACAGTATACACCACCACCACAGATGCAATTTATACCATCGCAGCCGCAACCGCAGTATGCTCTGCATCCACAGTTCGCACCTCAACCACAGTATAGTCAGATGGCAAGGGATCTGTCGTAGCCATAGTATGTTCAAGCACCACACTATGTTCAGCAGCAACAGGATCCTCCACCACAACAATTGGGTCAACCACAGTACCAACGGAAAGGAGGATTCTGAGGAAGAGGAGGAGGCTTTGGAAGAGGAGGACGACAAGGTCGCGGACCTGTCCAGTGTTACAATTATGGGGTATTTGGACATTATCATAGAGATTTCCCATAATTCCAGTGTTCATGTACATATTGCACCACAATTGATCATACTATTGAGAACTTCCCACAGCTAATCGCAAGATGCTAGGCCGGGAGCGTTCCTCAATTGCAGAGTCAGAACCATTTGCAGAATCAAAATCAGCTACAGAACCAGAATAAGTTGCAGAACCAAGTTCAGAAACAATTTCCACTTCAGACTCAGACTGTGAATCAACCGATGAACCCGCCAATAAATCAGAATCCACCAATGAACCTGAATCTGCCAATGAACCAAAATCAAGGATCGACAGTTGCAACAATCTCAATAGAGCCCAAAACAGAGGATGTTGACGTTGCCATCGTCACCCGTGGAGTTTTGATGACTAGAGAGGATGGGCCCCACCCGTAGGTTCGATTGGTTGGGAAAAAGAAGGTGTTTTTTGATATCACAACTGAAAAAGAGACATTTTTTGGAGCTCGAGATGCGATCGGAAGAAATCCTGGTGAGTCACTTGTCTATGAAATGCCCTCTATTTATGATTCTTCATTAGAGGTAGGACCGTCGTAGCAACATGGTCCCTTGCAACACTTCTTTGAGAGTTTCTTGTCACTGGCAAGAGATCCAAATGCTCTGGCCGAGATTGAGAATTCACTGCACCGCTCTGGTAAGGAGAGGAAGGACTCCGCGGTGAACTCTTTACACAAGAAAAGGATGGGCAAGGAGATGCGCATGAACATTCAAATTGGGGACTATGAACTAGATTCGGTCATTCTGGATCTGGGCTCGGATGTGAATATCCTAACAAAGCAGACATGGCAAATGATGGGGAGGTCGACATTGGGTTGGTCCCTTGTGCTATTGCGATTGGCTAATCGAGCCAGAGTACAACCAATCGGACGGGTGTGGAACCTAGTTGTGGATGTTGAAGGTATGAAGACCTATGCTAACTTCGATGTGATTGAATTTGTTGATGGTGAAGGTTCCTATCCTGCTTTATTAGGGATCGAATGGGCCAATGATAGTATGGAAATGATTAACTTCAAGAAGCGGATGATGAAATTTGAGAATCAAGACATCAGAGTCATCGCTCCTATGGATCCAAACGAAGGAAGAAGATATACTGAACCAGTGAAAGATGAAGTTGTCATGGGATGGGATCATGCTTACAACATTTCTGAATATTACATCCACCCAACTACTGACAAAAAACTCGGTTGGCGCAGCACTAGTTCTGTGTCTTCTTATTCTAATGATGCGTTAGAAAACTGGAAAAACCACATGCACGAGGTATCATTCTGGAAGTGTGGTTTGATCACACAATCATTGTGCCATGTCACGGCTGAGATTTTTGAATTACCAGTTTACAAAGGGCTACTTGATTGTCCACGTTCTTAATAGAGTTTGAAGAGAAGGTATCAAAACCACAACAATTGTTGGTGCTAGAGGAGGCACTGAAGGCTACTCGAGCACGCTGGTGGGCGACTCATAAAAAAAAATTAATGGATGGGCGCAATGTCGACGGTTGATGACAGTTCACTTTGGTGACGCATACTATATATCCCACTGGGAAGTATGATGGAAGGAATGACCCCAGTGGTCACCTGATGGAATTTTAGACTTTGTAGACATCACGACCAAAGGATGAATGGGTCCATGCCTTTATTCACACCTTGGATGAAATGCCAAGGTCATGGTATATATCAGCAGAATTGCACAGAGAAATAACCACTTGGGAGGAGCCGACGGTTTTCTTTTCTCATACGTTTAGTTTCGTAGATTCCAATCCCGATGTACACAATGCACTTCAGATCATTCGAGATGTGGTATTAAAAGTGGTGTTGGTTTCATATCTAGTGGATCCACATGTAGTCAATGCTGGAATGTTACAATGTGTCTGGAGAACCTGAGGATGACGATGAGCTACAAAATATCAATATTCCATAAATAGAAGGGAGTATGGATGTCACAACACCATATATATCAACTGATCCCATGAATCAGCCACTAAATATCAGAAAAGTTAACATTGGGACAGAGGAGAACCCAAAATATACAAGTGTTGGGGACTACTGGGACAAAGAGACTATGGCAAAGATCACAGATCTACTGCATGAATTCCAAGATATGTTTCCAACCAAATTCTCTGAAATGAAAGGAATACTGGGTGATTTGGGAGTTTTGAAGATTCCATTAAAGCCCGATGTGAAACCAGTAAGACGGATACCATACCGCTTGAATCCACGATACAAGGAGAGGGTTAAAGCTTAGCTATTTAGGATGTTGGATGTTGGAATCATTGAGCCATTGGAAGAATCAGAATGGATCACTCCTATGGTGGTCTAAGACAAGAAAACCGATGAAGTTCGAATCTGTGTCGACCTCAAAAAATTGAATGATGCATGTATGCATGACCCATTTCCAACACCATTCACAGATGAAGTACTCGAAGGAGTAGGCGGTCAGGAGATGTACTCTTTTACAGATGGATTTTTTGGCTATCACCAGATAAGAATTGCAAAAGAAGATTGACATAAAACAACATTTGTCACTGAATGGGGCTGTTTCCAATACATAGTGATGCCTTTTGGATTAAAGAATGTGCCTACAATATTTTCCCAGATTGTTGTCGCTGCATTCAAATATTTCATTCAGAAGTTCCTACAATTTTACATGGATTATTGGACAGTGTATGGCCTAATTAAGGATCATCTGGAGAACCAGCAACTGATGCTGGAAAGATGCCGACAGCATCAGATCACACCGAACTCCAAGAAGTGTATTTTATGTGCACCATTTGGGATGTTGTTGGGTCACATTGTTTGTAAGCAAGGATTTTTGGTTGACCCTGCGAAGATAGCACTCATTTTTAGTTTACCACCACCGACAAATGTGAAAATGCTCAGGGAGACACTTGGGCACACCGAGTATTATCACAAATTCATTAGAGGATATGCTACAATTACTTCCCCTATGGAGAAACTATTGAAGAAAGATGTTGCATTTGTATGGATTCCAGAATGTCAAGGAAGTTTTGACACTCTTAAGGCCAAGATGGCTTCGGGGCCAATACTTGTGTTCCCAGATTGGAACAAGGATTTCCATGTCCACATCGATGCATTAGCTGTCACACTAGGAGTAGTGCTCACATAGCCAGGTGAAGGAAACCTCGATCACCCACCCATTTTTTATAGTCGAAAGTTGTAATTTTCTAAGAAAAACCATATGACCACAGAGAGAGAAGGTTTGGCGATGGTATATGCGCTACAAAAATTCAGGTATTACCTTTTAGGCAGTCATTTCAAGATGTTTACCGACCATTCTGCTTTGAAGTACCTAGTCAATAAGCCTGTGTTATGGGAGGAAGATATGTTGCTAGCTACTTCTCTTTCAAGAGTTTGATTTTGAAATAATTGTGAAGGCGGGTCGCTTGAATGTTGGCCCTGACCATCTGTCTCGTATTGAGATAGGAGATGAGGTACTATCGGATGCACAACTGTTAAGAGTCGACATATTGGATGATTATTATGACCAAACAATCCAGTTCTTGGTGACAGGAGTCGTGCCGAAATATTTTTCAACAAGACAAAAGAAGCAGTTGGTATTCAAGACCTCAGATTTTCAGTTGATTGCTGGGCAGTTATACACACTTGGCTTAGATGATATTTTGCAGTGTTGTGTCCTACCACATGAACAAGGCCATATTTTGGAAGAAGAACATGCGGGAGTCATTGGGGGACACTATGGGGGTCGCGCTACTACAAGGAAGGTGCTTCGTGCAAGGATATGGTGGCCCACTTTACATAATGATGCGACATATTATGCACGGAACTACGATGTCTGTCAACGCACTGGAAAACCATCGCAAAGGGATGAGATGTCGCTAGTACCACAAGTAACCTTGCAACCTTTTGATAAATGGGTTGTGTATTTTTTGGGTCCAATCAACCCACCTGGGAAGAGAACTGGAGTGCGGTATATAATCACAGCAATAGACTATCTGACGAGGTGGGAGGAGGCTGCACTAGTCATGGATTGCACTGCTGCGACAACAACAAGGTTCCTATTTGACAATATTGTGACACGGTTTGGATGCCCAAGGATACTAATGAGTGACTAGGGTAGTCACTTCATCAAACGCACTGTAAGAGCATTAATGGAGGAGTTGCAGATACAACACAAGAAAAGTACACCATATCATTCGCAGGAAAATGAAACTGTCGAAGCATTCAACAAGATCTTAGAGGATGCCCTTACAAAGGTATGTAACGCTAACTGAGATGACTGGGACTTGAATATTCCAGCAGTACTATGGGCATATCGCACCACTTGCAAAATATTGATGGGGAAAACATCGTTCAAATTGGTGTATGGGAAAGAGGCAGTCATGCCTATGGAGTACATTGTTCTCAGTCTGCGCATTGCAGCCACGACGGGAATGGATGATGAAGCAGCGCTAGAGGAGTGTGTGGTTCAGTTGATACAGCTTGAAGAGGACCTCTTTATCGCAGGTTTCCATCAGCGCATCGAGAAGGATCGACAGAAGGCTTGGCATGATCGCCACATAAAGAACAAACAATTTCAGCAAGGAGATTTGGTGTTGTTATATGACTGCAAGTTCCTAAAGCATCTCGATAAGTTACAAATGCATTGGTTAGGTCCATATCTTGTTAATTACATTACTTCTGGGGGGGCAGTTCAACTACAACAATTAGATGGAACGATGCTGCCAAAACTGGTGAATGGTAGCCTACTGAAGCCCTATAGGATAGGGCCAGAATCGCATAGTGCTTGAGGCACTACACATTGAAAAAAAAAAGAGGAATAGATATTGAGAGGAAGTGGATGCGCAAGTAAGGGAGTCAATAGCGCAGTTAGGAAGATCTATCACAACAGTGATAGGGTTGCGACGTAGTCAAATCAGAAATAAATGAAGAACAATTAAAATAGTTAACCAATGGTTCTTGTTGAAGCGACACGTATTGATGTGGATCCGACCATTGGGTTGACAGGATCGACAATGGATTCGGGTAGTTAATGCGTGATTTGGTCATGATGGTCGCGGTTGATTTGGTAATTATTAGGATGGATCGATTGGAGGCTATAAGAAGGTGCTCGATGTGGGTTTAAATCACCACTGTGCTAAGTCAAGTTGCAAGTCTTGTTGAAGCAAAATTAATTTCCAAAGCTACCAAGACATTTGTGAGAGTTGCATAGTGAAGAAGAGGGTGCATCACAACTATGCGGCACTGTTGCAGCATGCAGAGCACCCTAGACACAGTAGATATTTCGAGTGAGAGGGACTTGCCAATCAAACCAATCACCAGTGTTGAGGAAGTTTCCAGTATGTAGGTCGAATCGTCGTCCATCCTGACGAAGAAGCGACGAGGGCAGAAGCCTATCTCTTCGGCTCCGACGAATAGGTAGATAAGAACATTTGTAAGAGCATAAGAATATGCATCCACCCAAACGAGGACATCTAGCTCTGGTGCTGTAGAGTCCATGGTTCAAATCAGGGTCTCCATTAAGTACATCTCGAGCTACATCGTTCCCACTTGATCCGATGCACAACCTCAATGGCTAACCAAGAATCATAAGTATCAGCCGAAGATGCCACCACTACCAAAAGGGATGGTGTTCAACATAGATATTGTCCCAACATTGATGAATATGAAGTATGATGATCATGAGCTGTTGGCATTACAAGATGTAGCGAAGGAGCCTTATGAGTCTTTGCCCTCAGTCGTAGGCGGTCCCATAGTGTGTATCCCGCATGCATGGGCGCACGGGTTGGATAAAGCTGGGTTGGTAGGGCTCATTAACATGCTGCATTTTGGGCGGCTAAATGAATCAAATGTCTGTGTCAAGCAACTCTTAGCTTGCTTTCATGGAGGGATGTTGTGGTTGGACACACTAGTCGCAATCACGGTGGATTTGATCTCGAATATTACAGGGTTGCCAAAGGATGGGCCAGACCCATCACAGTACTTCAAAGGGAGGGATAATGATAAGTGGCTTGCTACATGATTGAAGATAAAGTATGACTTGCAGCGCGACAGTAGGGAGTATCGCATTGACAGAATCAATGACCGCGCGGTACGTATCGGTGCCAGGATCTTAGCAAGCAATATTATCCACAAGAACTGCCCTATCCAGTGCACTTCAAGGGTGATTGCGTGTGCACAACAATGCGTAGAAGGGGTACAAATGAACTGGTCACTCTTCTTGCTGAACCAATTGACAGAGGGCACAGTAGCAGTACAGGCTGGAGAGCGGCCTTTCACATATAGCTAGCTACTAATCCTCATCGCATTAGTGGCTTGGATGGAGCCAGTGGATTATCAGGAGATGGAAGTCGAAGCAGTTAAGGTGTGCAAGGGTGCACGGTATCAAAAATTGTGGTGGGTTGAAGAGCCTACTAGAAAATAGGATTACGCGATCAACATTTGGGTCTACTGGGAAGCGTTGCAGGAAGCAGCTGTCAAAGTTCCTTGACTGTCCAATGAGGCTGCATCTAAATACTGAAGGATCACTCGGTTCACCATAGGACCACACACCATTCATGTGCAAGCTCGACACGACACAGATAAACAATGGTTTCCCATGTCTTACAAGTTAATGGATGAGGAATTAGATGCGACAATTGATGATTGGCCTGTAGCATGGCAAGATCCGGTTAGCACTAATGAAGTATCAGTAGGACCACCAGACGAGTCACATGATGATCCAGTATGAAGATCTAACCAATAGAGTCACCATGACTCTGATGGTGAATCATCGACAAAGACTCCCACTGACCCAGAGGCACATTGCATTCTTAAGGAGATAAGGACTAAGAGGCGAATGGAGCAGGATGCAAGCAACAACAAAATATCACCAATGGAGGCGCAGCTACAATGGCTTGTTAAGGTCGTCAATGACGCAACAAATAGCGTAGCAAGAGAAATAAAGATGTCCGCCTTGGAAGGATTTGTCAAGGTAAGGACCAAGCTGGATTCTGTACATAATGTTGTTTTACGATGAGCATTGAAGAGTATAGTTATGCAGGACTATACATCAATTAGCACCGAGTCGTGGGTTAGGAATGTTTAGATTCCCCCAACTGCGATTGACATTGAACAATAGGATGTGAACTCCTTACTGCAGCAGTTACAGAGCATTGCGGTGGATATCAATAATTTTTCCACCTAGACCTTAGTAAACATGTAGCAGGTCACCAACCAGGAGTTGGCCAATCGATAGAAGGATATCAATGACCAATACTTACAGTCCCAAGAGGAAGAGGAAGTGCTCCGAAAAGAGGTAGAGGAATTGCAGCATGCAAAGGCAACATTGATGGCCGACAAAGCGCAGGAAATTGAGGTGCTGAAGAAGGCACAAGATGAGCTAAAGACGAAGACTGCAGAAGAGATCACGGAACTGAAGAAAGAAACCATCGGCCTTGTTATTGAGAAGGCGCACCTTTTTTCTAGTTAGGGGCAAGTGGAAGAGGTCATTACAGATTCTTGTCAGTACATCCATGAAAGCAATGCGGATTTCGATGTAGTAGCAAAGGAAAAGCGACTCGGGGAAGTTATTGTACAGTTACAGCTAAACAACAGCATTTTGAACGCTCTGGTCTACCCAAACACACCACCAAAGAAAATTGCATAATGAAAGGGTGTCATTGAGGAGATAGCAGCACAATTTGAAGAAATGGAGTAGGAGGCCAAAAATATTACTGAGGCGACGACACAATTTTGGGGTAGTGTCATTCAAGATGAACAATTATACAATTAACAAAGTAGTTGCAGGAAGTCGAGGGCTAGTTGGAAACAGTGAAGATGGCATTGAGGACAATGCCACCAATTGTTCAGATTATGCGGTCAACAGAGTTAAAAGAGCTACAACAACGAGTTGGAAAGGCTCAGGAGTGAAAGCGCAATGACCAGCTTGACGAGTTCCAAGAAATCGACGCCCAATTGTCAGTGAAAGCAGTCGCTGCACTGTAGGCTATGTAGGAGGGTAAGAAGGAAGTGAATGCAAAGCTGGTGGAGCACCCGTTAAAGCAGGATTTGCTCGAAATTCAAAACCTTGCTGAGAAAATTAAAATGCAGGTAAAGGAGATCACTCAACAGTACAATGACTTCAAGCTGAAAATTAATGAGTACACCATGTCCAACTAATGTGCCTCGAGGGTGAGCCACAAGATTGTGTTGGGGGCCTATTGGCAGGGGTTTTGGTATAAGTTAGTTGCGCAGCATCACGGATCCTGCGCAAGTTCAGAAGACACCACACAAGACCAAGATGGAGCACAAGGCGGAAGATAGACTATTTTTTAATATTTTGTGTCACTTTTTGTACTGTTTGACCATATTTTGCAGATATTGGTCATTAGTTGGTAGAATCAATTAAGAATTAGTTATAAAATCATCCAAGTGGACCATGAATGTAAAGGCGCAATCCTATAAGTAGAAGAAAAATTGCAAATGTAAAGATATCATAGAATGAATCTTGAGAGCTTTAGGCTTAATTAAATTGTTGTCTACTATGGATCTATGGTTGATTGCGCAGAAGCTAATGTGATAAGAAGGAGGTTGATCTAAACTGTTGTTGTCTTTTTATCTCTTTCTGTTTTCCTATTCTGCGAACCCAATGATGAATGTGAAGTAAATTTGTGACATGGATCTATGATGCGATGTTTACTGCTTATGAATAACGTTATCTTTCTAGATATGTTTTCGCACTTGTAGGCCTGTTATGGTTATGAATGAATGATGCGATCTGCAAACAACAAGATGAATGGTTCTATTAATAATTAAGTAATTGGTCAGATCTGGTAGATAAGTTGATGAATTGTCGATGCCCATAGTCCTCTTCTATTCTGTGGAAACTTGGTTCCGCCAGCCCTCCCTCGAACATCTCGAGTGAGACTTCATCCGCTTTGCGGGTGTTTCTGAATATGGTAAAACCTGTCTAGGCCAGTGCTTAGGGGGATCGCGGCGAGTTGAATGCCAACAGAGTGGGAACCCCTGTCAACTAGGTTTTGTTGGTTGAATTTGCACTAACAATAGGTTAAAAATGGTAACAACTGTCTACAATACTAAACTAATACCGATAATTTTGGGTTGGAGAGACCTCTAAGTACAACAACACCTTTCATCTTAGGTTCCTTTATGCAACAACTCTACCTAATTTTTCTCATGATACCATAGTACCTCCAATAGAGGGGTTCTTTTCCCAAAACATGCCAAGTTCAAACAATGGGCTTTAGTAACCTTCCTCAGCTAAGTACATACCCATCCTCCTCTTACCCACTCAAAATATGTTGTAAGTAGTCATCAACTACTCCAACCATTAACACATTCTACTGACAACTTCCCTTACAAATGCAAGTAAACAAATCAATGGCACATAAAATAAGAATCCTAATGGAAACCTTCATCTTCTCTTTCAACAAAATGAAAACAATTGTCACTACTATAATATAGGGTTTTGGCCTCAATAAATTGCATAACTATAGCATTCAAACCCCTAGATTTTTTTATTGGCACACCTCAGGATTTAGTGTCAAATTTGTGTTTTATTAGTGTCATATCTATAACACTTGACACTTTTAAAAAAATTGTTTTTTTTTCATTGTGCTTGCATCATGTTGCATAGTTATTTTTCATTAGGGTGTCATTCACACATAACATGAATTGATTATCATCTCTTGCATAATTTGTACATCGTTTTGTGTCGACATAACATCGTATTCATAGATATGTAGCATGATGTTAGCATCGTGATGTGATATTCAAAAAATAATTATCTTTTATGAAATCGTTGTTGTATTTGCACATAACTCCATTGTTGTTAGTAGTAAGGGATTCAAATTATCATTAACAAGAATGCATTATATAGAATAGAATGTCAAGAAACACAAGGTTACTATGAAGGAAAGAATAGAATCTTATGTGAAGGATCATAAAGAAATTGTGACGGGAATGATATAAAACAATAAGTTGCAAACATATGTTTATTTACTTATATAATATTTTTTATTATCCATACCATTTTAACGGAATGGATATACTACATCATGGGATAATACATGCATTTCTATAAAAATATATTGTGCTACTACTCCATGAAACAAAATTGCATTGCAAAAATTTTGAAAGAACACATTCTCCTTGAACCATTTCAAATTTAACGTTAATACATTATACTTAATATTAAAAACAACTAAACCATTCAAGTTGTTACTAAGTACCTAGTGTTGTAATATACCAACTAGCCTATATTCCCGCTAATTAATTCTTCTTTCTCAATATATTTGATTCCATTGTGATTGATAAGATATTAATAAGACATACTTAGTGACAAATCTAGGAAAAGGGACTTCATTTTTATTTCCCCCCCCTTCTTTCCATCTCCGTCACCTTTGGATTTGTCACCACCCTTCTTATCATCGTCTCCATTTTTGTTTTCTCTATCGTCCTTCTTCCCCCACCACCACCATTATTCTTCTTTTCCCGAATTATTTTTTGCCCCCATAATTTTCATCCCCTTCTTAATTTTCTCCATCCTTCTTGAAAGCATCTCTTCTCCTCAAAGTTCAAGTTAATACACTACAATGAATATTTTAGAGCATATGCTCCAAGAGTAAGTGAAGCATCACAAACATGTTTGGATTGTTGGATAACAATGTATTTCAATGAAATAATATATCACGCTTTTATAAAAACCCAAAACAAGTTGAACTTCATTAAACGCATAAAAACCCCCACAAATTAAAGAAATTTGAAAAAAATAAAAATAAAGGCCCAAAAATCCAACATATGACCCCGTGAATATATTAAAAGCTTGAAATAAACACCTATAAATATGGGTGGAGAAAATATACAATAAAGGTGCTTGTAAACTAGAGATATCCACCGTTAAAATTCCATGGAAGAGAATAACTCACTACTCATCCATTAACACACGTGTATAATAATATGTATATTAAGACCTTGCCCTTACATAGAAACTACAGTAAAAGACTTCAATAATCAAACACAAATGGGAAAAATATCATTGTAGCTCCTTGGTGCTAAATATACAAATCTCTACATTTAAAATTTTGTTTAATCAAAAATATTGTCTCCAGGATTTTAAAGGGCACCCATATAACCAGTATATTCATACGATATGAACTCCATCCATTCACGGAGCATTTACTTGTTAGTTCAACATATCCTCTGTAGGGAATTTTTTCCTTTCAAGGCATATTTCATGTTTAATCTTGGGAGTAAAATCACCTATGCACCTATTCAATTATTAATCAGACATGGCATTCTCATTCTCACCAACAGTTCAATTACTTGAAAAGAAGAAGCCTATAAATATAGTAAAACTATATTAATATTTAGGCACCTTATTTTATATTTATAATTTTTGTTTGATTTCCATAGTTTATGTTAAATTAAGTTTTGAGGCCTTAATTTTATTTTGGTAGTTCCCTACAAATATTATGCAATATATTAAATATTTCCAATTGTCTCTGTCCTTCTCTAATGGAATGACCTTTATGTAATTCCTAATATTTCTATGGAGATATTTCACAAACTTATTGGGATTCATCATTTTTCCCTTAGAAGTTACCTTGTGATTCTTCACATCAACTTTTGTAGACTACACTTGTGAGAATTGATTCACAATTGGATCTAGAAGCCAAGAAACTCTCCCAATTTGCTCTAGTTTGCAAAACAAGCACAAATTAGCTGAAAAGACTGAAATTGCATTCACACATGAAGTCAATAGTGGATATTATTAACAATTTATAACATGTAAATGTGTTTAGAATACATATATATTACATATGGGAAAATTTGTGAGGCTTAGGAAGCCATTTGGGAGTGCACATGTGTCATAACTATATTTCACCTCCATCCCCCCTAGGTGGACCAATTAGCTCTCGAATCACCCCAAACAGTCACGAAAACTGGTGTAAATGTTGGTGTGGCATGTTGGAGCATACATGGGTCTATGAAAGGCGTGGGTGAGCAAATAGAGGTGTGGGAGTGGCTCAAGGTGAATAATAAATGCATAAGAAGAGCCAAAATGGTCTAAGAACATCACTAGCTCCCCTAGTCAACCCAAAATCCACCAAAAGAGGAAGGGGAGCGCTCCAAAACGCCAAGGGTCATTAATGAGGGTGCACATGTTCCAATTTGACCAAGTTAGAGCGCTGGTGTGTGTGTGAATGGGACAAAGTAAACAGTTTACTTGCTAAACCAATTTCCCTAAGTCTAAACCATAGCAATCAATGCATAGAAGAAAAAGATTTTGTCTAAGGTATAAAATAAGGTACTAAGGAATTATTATTGTTCTAACACCCCCTCTTAAGCTTGAATAGGTACAACTTAACCAAAAATATCATGGATGCTTTGGAAACAAAGGCTCAAGTCACCTCATACAACATAAAATTTTATTTGTCCATGAAAACAGGGAAAAGAGGAAAACCAAATGGGAATAAAAACTCTCCTAAAAAATGGACGTGGGGCCAAAACTATGAAGGTGAATGGAAGCCATATCCATGTATCACTCACTCCAACTACTTATCTCAAGTAAGTGAAGGCCTTCTATGTGAAGCACTTGGTGAAAATATCAGCAGTTTGCTTAGCGGAAAGGCAATACTGCAAGATTATCACCCAATCATACACTAAGCCCTGAATGTAGTGCATATGAATATCTATATGTTTGTTCCTCTGTATATGTACTGGATCTGTGGAAATATTGATTGTACTTTGATTGTTACACCAAATGATAGTGGGTGAATCAAGTGCAACATCAGGTTCCCGAAGAATGCCTTGCAACCACACACATTGTGTAGCTTCATTCACTGCTCCTCTGTACTCGACCTCAACTGAATAAAGGGAAATAGCGTGTTGTTTCTTACTTGACCAGAATATGGTACCATTGGAAAGCATGAATAAAAAACCTAAAGTTTACTTTCTGTCATTGGGATTGCCAGCCCAATCAGAATTGGAAAATCCAACTAGTTATAGTGGAGAACTAGCAACATAGTGTACCTTGAAGTTTCTGGTACATTGTACATACTGAAGGACCTTCTTGGATTCCTTCCAATGGATCTCATGATGCTGCTGCATATATATAGCTACAACACCTACAACATATTCTAAATCAGGTCTAGAATGAGTAAGATACAATAAACTCTCAAGTAGTTGTCCATACAATGAGCAATCCACCAATGGAGAGTCCCCAACTTCACCTAGTTTGATACTAGAAAGGAATGGGCACTTAGATGCATTAAATTCATCCATTTTAAAATTCATTAACAAGTCTGAAGCATAATTTTTTTTTTCTGACCTTGATCCCTACTTCAAATTGAACAATTTCCAAACCAATAAATTGTTTCAACAAGCCTATATCGGTCATTGAAAATTTACTGTGCAAAGATGCTTTAATTGACCCAATTTCTTTGGTGCAGCTACCTGTAATCAAAATTTCATCAAAATACAATAAAATGACCTGCGATACATCACCAATATGCTGCAAATAAACATTAGGATCAGACTTGCATCTAACAAAGCCAAGTGAAAGCATAAATTTGTCCATCTTGGCATACCAAGCCCTTGGGGCTTGCTTGAGGCCATAGAGTGACTTCTTTAACCTGCATACAAGGGAATGATCCTCTTGGAAAAATTCAGGTTTCTGCATATATATCTCTTCCTATATCTCACCATGAATAAATTCACTATTGACATACATGTGGTGAACCTCCCAACGCTTACTAGAAGCAATGGCTAAAACTAGCTTGATAGAGTCCATATTTGCAACCATTGCAAATGTCTCTATATAGTCCACTCCTTGGACTTGAGAGAAGCCTTTGGAAACTAATATGGCATTATATTGAATATCATACCCATCAGCAGCAACTTTGATCCTATAGACCCACTTGCATTGCATTAGTTTCCTCTTGGGAGGCAAGGGAACCAATTCCCAAGTTTCATTCTCTTGTAGAGAGTTGAGCTCTTCTTGCATGGTTGTTTGCCATATTGGTTCAATTGATGCTTCTTGATATAACTATGGATCAGATACAACCATCATGTAGCAATTCTCATCAAGAGAAACTTCACTTGCTAAAGATGCATTGTGAAAATGTGATCTAGTCTTCCTAGGATCTAGAGGATTGCCTACTAAATCCCCAGCAGCTTCTATGGTTTTCTCTGCCCACTTAGGAATTGAGGGTGAGTCATGTTCAGAAACATCATCTTCAGCCATCTCAGAATAATAATTATCAGAAATATAAGAAATGGAATCATCACTTACATCATCTTGGTGTTGAGGAGAAGAGCATTCCCCCGGTACTAGTTCAAAATCTGGAATAATTTCTTCTTCAAATTGCACACTTCTTTCAATGAAAGTATTTTATGTGTATGGATCAAAGAGATTGTATCCATTTTTAGTTTCACCGTATCCCACCATGATGCAGTCCTTGATTTTTGGTTGCAAGGCCTTTCTCTTTTCTAAAGGAATTCGAGCCCAATCCCTTTAGCCAAAAATCCTGAAATGTGAAATATTTGGCTTGTGACCAAACCAAGCCTCATACGGTGTTTTTCCACTCACTGATTTGTGAAGAGACATGTTTTGATGTATTTCGATTATTTAATGGCTTCATCCCATATCTTAGGACTCAAATCCTTAGCCTCAATCATACAGGTATCCATCTCCTTGAGCGCCCTGTTCTTCCTCTCTGCCACACCATTTTGTTATGGTGTGTAGGGGACCGAATGCTGCATTTGGATGCCACATTCTTCACACAGGTGCTGCAAATTATTTTTCACATACTCTTTACAATTATTAGTACGAAGGAATTTGATCTTGTTCCCACTTTGATTCTCAACTAGGGCCTTCCAAATCTTCAGAGTCTCAAAGACTGCATATTTGAACTCGAGGAAATAGACCCAACAGAACCTTGAGAAATAATCTATGAAAGTGAGAACATACTTTGATCCTCCATAGGAGGGAGTGGGAAGAGGACCAATGAGATCTAAATGCACCAACCCAAGAACTTGTGTAGCTCTCCTTTCTCTCCCTTTCTCATAGTTGCGCTCTGGATGCTTTCCCACCACACAACCAATGCAAGCACCATTCGAGGTCTTGATAGGAGGAATCCCTTCCACCGTGACATCCTTGTTCAATTCCTGGAGGTATTTGTAGTTCATATGGACAAATATCTCATGCCACATATTGTTGGTTTTATTGGCATGAGATAGGAGCGCTTTCCCACTAGATTTTGGAAGAAATTTGTAGGATTTGTACATCCTATCTTGCTAATCAACATACCCTAATGCCACCACTTTGCTGGAGGATATTTCAGCTATCTCAACCTCATCTGGATTAAATGTTACACTCTTGGGTTCTCCAGTATGTGTCATTTGATACACTCGCAGTAGGTTCGCTGCCAAGTCTAGTACAAACAGGACTTTGTTGAAATATCCATCTTCAAGATCAATCCTTCTAGCTCCCTTGGCCTGGATCTCGGAATCATCACCCATTCGAACAGTTGGGCCACTATCTAAATACATGCATGTGAAGAAATATCTTACAGAAGCCATGTGCCTTGATTCTCCCGAATCAATGATGAAGGTGGAAGAGTCTAAAGAGCCACCAACCAATGGTTGGCACCTCTCTTTGTTGTCAGAACATGAACTTCCATCCTTATTCCTTGCACCCTCTGGGATTGGGATGTTGTTCTTCTCCAACAGTTGCGCCATCATATCAATGGTTTTCTTGATCCATAAACTCGTTGGATGTCGTCCCTTGTGGAAATAGGTGCATTTGATCTTCTCCTTTCCCTTATTGTCCTTGTCCTTACAAGGATTCGAACCCCCATCAAGAATTTTGGGTCTGTCTGGTTTCTTCTTATCTAGATGTTTCGAATCCTTGGCTTTCTTCTTGCATTTTGGATGCATTCGAAACCCCTGCAGCACAATCTTGGTCCTTTCTTGCTTTGATGGTTCCCATCTGCACTAGCTTATCTTACTCTTGGGTCAAGGACTCCATGAATCTTGGTAGTGATGGAATTTGTCAATTTTGAGTTGTGAGCTTGCTTGAGTGAAATGTGCTGACAAACACAAAATACTCAGGCCCTAATAGACAGTATGATTTGGTCATCCTTCTTCTCTATTCCATACTCTTGAGTTGAAGCACCAATGCCTTGAATTTAGTGAAGAACTCTTGGATGGTCTCATAATGCTATGGGCTCAAGGAGATGAGCTCATTTTCGAGCTAGTGACCCCTCATCTCATCATTCTTCCAAAAGAGAGCTTCAATCTTGAGCCAAAATTCATTTGGGGTAGCTATACTATCAACATGAAATAGGAGTTCTCTCGAAATGCTGAGACAAAGCATTCCAAATGCTTCATCAAGTCTATTGAAATACCTCAATTTCTCTACTGCAGAATTTGGTTCGACCTCTGTCCCCATGGTGACCCTATAGAGACCCTTGGATCAATTGGATAACCATCTCAGCCTTCCATTCAAATTAATTGAATGGTGTTAGAAGGACATGAGTTTTCTCCATCTTTGCTTGCGCTAGTGGTGAAAATTGTTGAATGTACCTGCAATGAAAACTCACAAATTTCTCTGGAGAACCACTCTAATAGAAAATCAAACACACTAAATTAGATTTGCAGCTTCAATCAGCTCTGATACCATGTGAGAATTGACTCATAACTAGATCTAGAAGCCAAGAAACTCTCATAATTCGCTCTAGGTTGCAAAACCAGCACAAATTAACTGAAAATACTGAAATTGCATTCACACATGAAGTCAATAGTGGATATTATTAACACTATTTAACATGTAAATATGCTTAGAATAGATATATATTACATCTAGGAAAAATCGTGAGGCTTAGGAATCCATTTGGGAGTGCACATGTGTAGTAACTAGATTTTACCTCCATCCCCCCTAGGTGGACCAATTAGCTCTCGAATCACCCCAAACGGTCACGAAACATGGTGTGAACGTTGGTGTGGCATGCTGGAGCATAAATGGGTATATGGCAGGCGTGGGTGAGAAAACAGAGGTGTGGTAGTGGCTCAAGTTGAACAATAAATGCACAAGAAGGGCCAAAATGGTCTAAAAACATCACTAGCGCCCCTATCCAACCCGAACTCCACAAAAAGAGGAAGGGGAGTGCTCCAAGATACCAAGGGTCATTAATGAGGGCGCACATGTTCCTAGTTGACCAAGTTATAGCGTTGGTGTGTGTGTGTGTGTGTGTGTGTGTGTGTGTGAGAGAGAGAGAGAGAGAGAGAGAATGGGCCAAAATAACCAGTTTACTTGCTAGACCAATTTCCTTAAGTCTAGACCATAGCAATCAATGCATAGAAGCAAAATAATTTGTCTAAGGTCTAAACTAAGGTACTAAGGATCCATTACTATTCTAACAACACTCTTGTTTAATTAATAAAAATTACAAAGTTTAATTAACATTAATATATTATAATTTAAAATATTAAGTAATCGAATAACATTAATTAGATGAGTTTTCAAATAATATATATATATATATATTCAATTAAAAATAATTTAATATTAGTAAATATTATTTAATAAATAATACTGATTATTATAATTAACTTCAAATATTGTATAATCATTGTAGTTAATATAATTAATAATAATAGTAGTTCACTAACAATATTATAAATTGTAATAATTTACAAATCATAATCATAGACGAATGATGTTTCTTGGAATATCATAGCCAACTATGTTTGTTGCAAATATTTATATACGTCAATTACCTAGCAATTACCTAGCAGTTAAAACTATTAAAAACAACAATGAAAATACCTGGATCAAAACATTTAAACCATATTTATATTTGATGTTTTTATATTTGAATGTTCATTAATTGGTTGAGCCAAACATGGATTGATTTCTATTCATTAGAATATATCATATGAATTAGCAACTTTGATACCTTTAAATTCATAAAAATAAAAATATGAACCTTGGTATTTTATATATGTGGGCAAGGATGCCCATACAGTGTGAAAAAAACCCTATGTGAATAATAAGTTAGAAGGTTTCAACTATTGAAAACTAGAACTTATTGTCAAATTATGGAATTGTCATATTCTTACATCCTCTTTTCTCTTTTTCTAATCCCTTTTTGCTTACCTATGACCCTGCATTAATCCATTTTAATGTTTATATGTGAGATCTAGGTGTTTTACATTTCATTTTCTTAGTATTTCATGTGAAGTGTTTTTAAACATTAGAAAAATAACATATTTGCATTTATCTTTGAAAATGGTTCATTTTATTGATTGATGCAGAACCAATTGCCACTTGTCATTGATATTACTCCACTTGTTGTAACTCATATAACTAAAGATCCACAAAGTGGGTGCTTGATATTTTTTGTATGACACATCATTAAGTCAAAATAACCCCATCCTAAAAATATCTCAACAATCCAAATCGTAGTTTTTGACAAATGAACTTTTTATGATTTGATGTTACTTCATATTGTTGCTACTCCACTTGTTGCAACACCACTTGCTCCTACACGCACGGACATTTTTTGCTACTCCACGAAAATTAATGTTTTGATTCATCAACCGCCAAGATATGCTATGGATTTGGAGCATCATCAATTATCTTGGATGTGGAGAGAATTTTGCAATTAATAAGTTTTTTTTTTAATAGAGTCGGGTAGCATTGTATTAATAATAGAAGGGGGAAGTTTGGGACCTCACCATCCATCTTTCTTACACAAAATTACAAAAAAATATAACCAAATCCATGACTATAGAAATAAATTTATATTTACTATCGTTGTTCTTTCTATCTATTGCTTATTAATACATTTCCCATTCTTATATGTTACTAGATTTGTATACATATTCATGAACTTCCCTAATATCCATATGGATTTACAATACATCAGAATAAGAGAGAAATAATTTATTTCATGTCCTCTAAGTCAGCATTTCAATTCTTCTTTTGAAACTGGGTTTGATTATTGCATTGTAATCAGAGTAGAGGACTGGAATTTGAAGCAGGACCTTAATATTATTTTGGACGCCACCTTGAATCCAGAGATTCTTCTTTCAAATGTTGTAAATTCCTATGTCATCATTACTTTCCATGATATCCTCCCCACACTTAAGGAGTCCTTCACATCCATTTTCTAGAGGTTTCCTTCCTGAATGTCCACCATGAAGTTATGGCCTTAGCTACTAGAATAGGCGTTAACATTGTTCCAAAAAAATGAGGCTCCGAGGGGACCAGGAGATTCAAACCATGGAGTGGTACAGTGCTTTCCAGACCATTTTCTAGGGTTTATACAAACTTCAGGACTGGTACTTTGTTTTGAAGAATGATACAAGGAAGACATTCTATATTTTTTGGAGAAGGGACTTCTCTATTTTCCTTGCTCGTAATCTTTTAGAAGGATCCATATAACAAACAGCATGAGGCTAGTAAGGGAGGGGATGGGAGGAGCATCATTGGAATCCATTGAGCAGAGGATGATACGCTCAGCAAACTAGTCACAGGTATTTAGAAATAGAGTGTCTAGACTAACCAGAGTGCACAAATATGATACCAAACAAACCACCATGACACAGGAGCTCAAACTGTCCGCGAATTTAACCATATTAGAGATATATTGAATGATGGTACCACATTCAATGACGAGAGTGGAAAGTATATTATTGTATATTATTATTATATATTATGTTGTATATTGTTGTACCCCTATCGGAGATGTTTTCGCTCTGTTCGGGATGTCATGATTATGCATGGTCATCAGGGTAAAACCTTTGTTGTAAGTCGGGGTAGTCTCCAAGATAAATAAAGTAAAATGTATTTTTGAGTCTTCCTAGGTATGTTGACCCCAAAGAGGTTACCTCAATGACCTATTTAGTTAAGTAAGTTACACAACCGAAGAATATAAATAGGGAGGCGCCCTCCCTATTTGGACACACACGCACACTCTCTCAAGTGCGCATTAGGAGAGAGAGGCCAAGGAGGAAAGAGAGAGAGCTCCAAAAGACTTCTTATTCTTGGGTTTTATCATCCTATGATATTGTACTGGTGATGGAACTATTTTGAGGAAGTTTGTGGGGTTTTCTTTTTTATGGTTTCCCTGAGGAAAATCTTTGTGTTTTGTGTATCTTGTTTATCTTGGATATCTTGTTGTACTTGTATTCTTTCAAATAAAGATCCTAATTGAATTAAAGTAGAAAAACTAACGTGGTATCAAAGCTTCTCTGAAAGAAGGCACTGTGTAGATCTAGAAACTAGGGCTTCCAAGAACCAACACTTTTATCCAAAATCTTTCCATAAAAGAGGACTAGGTTATCCTTCCTCAAGAAGGTGCATCTTTTGGTGGAGAAAGATTTCAGTTTGGAGAAATTTCAATTTTTTACTGCAGGACACTACGAGAAGGAACAAGGGATTCCTAGTTCAAGGTCTTATCTCCACATATCATCAATAAAAGAGGTCTAGGCTAACTTTCCCTATGAGGGTGCATCTTTTGGAGGAAGTAGAATCAAATTTGGATATTTTCCATTTTTGACCCAAACACTAGTTCTAGGAGAAAACTAGGGCATCAATATTTTGGGGTTTTCCTCCATCAATCCAGAAAAAGGAGCACATTATGCAACTCTTCCTAGAAGGGCGCATCTTTCTATGGAGTCAGAATTTGATTTCAAGAATTTTCTTTTTTTAGCCTCATCTCTACTACCAGGGGAAACTAGGGCATCAAGTTTTTGGAGTTTCCCTCCACCAAATTTGTCAAAGAACATCATTGAGCAACTCACCTCAAGGAGGCACATATTTCTATCCAAACATAATTCCAAGATTCTAAGTTTGGAAAATTAAGGTTTCTTTATAGAACCCTAGGTCAATTAGATAGAGAATCAGGTTGGGCATGTCAAATCAATAAGATCTAAATCTTTTCTATTTCCACTTGAGGTTCTCATTTCAAAATAACTCACCACACCTAGATTGATGATAAGCTTCAAGGGGATGAAAAATTCCGAGCATGGAAGTATAGGATCTTCGTGATCATTTAAGAAAATGATTTGGATAAGTATATCAGTAAAGAAGTTCCAGAGCCAAAGGGAGATGAAGCTAAGGCTATCCATAAGAATAACTTGATCAAGGCCAAGAGAATCATTTCATATTGTATTAGGATCATCTCATCCCTCATGTGTCATCCTTAAAGACACCTAAGAAAGTGTTCAATGCTTTGACGAATTTGTTCAAAGGAAATAACATCAATCAGAAGATGACATTGAGGAACTAGCTAAAGAATGTGAAGATACAAAACTTAGATACCATGCAATCCTACTTCACAGGGCTTGCTCAAATCAAGGAACAACTTGAAGCAATTGAAGAAAAATGTAGAAGAAGGAGAGATTGTTATGACCACCTTGAATGGTATCCCAAGATAATTGGGATTAATTCATTCAAGGAATATGTACTAGACGGAACTTGATCAATTTCAGCAGACTCTGGGAAGAATGCACACAAGAAGAAGTTTGGCTCATAACAAGAGAAAGAAGATGGGAGCAACTGAAGATCAATCTCTCATAGTTCACAGTTGAATAAATCATAGAAATAAGGAGGGTCACCATCACAACAAAAGGGAGGATGATCATCACAAAAGACAAAAGAAATTCAGAAGAGGTCCTTCCAACATTCGATGCTACACTTGTGATGAGAAGGGACGCTACTCCATAGATTGTCCTAGAAACAAAGGCTCCTCCAACAATAAGTCGGGAAAGAAAAGACATCGGGATCACTCCACTGAAGATGATGAACCAACAATGAAAAGAATCATAGAAGAAAGAGTTGATTCCCCAAGTGATGAGGAATATGTACTTTAACCTAGAAGGATTCAACCCATGACAAAGAAGAATATCTTATCCATCTCAGTATTTGGAAAAGAAGGGATACAATTGTGAATGAAGAAGCAACACTCATATTCAAAACTAGTATGTAGTCCCATGTGGTATATGGTATATAATAATTTCTCAAGCATGAGAAAGACAGACACGTGTTCCTAGAATCAGATGATGAAGTAGAACACAATGTCAAAGTATTCATTAATTCGTGCAAGAAGACAAGGATCAAGAGGGAGTCCACCAACCAAACAAACAAAGATAAGTGCTTAAATTGTCATTTCCTATACATCTAGTTACTTAAATGATATTGTTTAGTTGTGTACATATTTATATCTAGTTGATGTATCATGCATGATTGAGTGTCTAAATTTATGAATAGTATACTACTGGATTGCATGTGATGTGTAAGTAGCTTATGGTTCTATACATCATTCCATTGCTACTTATCTAGAATGAAACCTCTTTGCTGACATATTGGGAGTAGTGCACACTCTTAATAATGTTCTGGTAGAGATGGAAGGCATCTATAAAGTTACAGTATGTACATAGGATATGGATGAATGTTGCATCATTGACTAAGATACTTGCATTACTGTGTGACATATATCTTTATGCATAAAAATTTGTTGTTATTAATATGTTTTGGAAATTATGAAATGTTTCTAATCATGTAAATAAATTTGACTTGTAGGAAAGATCGCATATAATCACCTACAAGAAAAGGAGGATAAGACTTGTTCCGAAGAACAAGTGACGACAATTCAGATAGAAGATTCACTCCAACAAAATAAAGAGGGACCTGAAGCTCCCAAGGACAAAGAAACCATGATGAAAGAAAGATCTTCAGACCGAACCTCAGAGAGCAATAGATCCACCTCAAGAGATGAAGACCATATTGGGCATGAAAGATCATCCAAGATGAAGAAAAGTATGATGGGACTTCCAAAGAAAGTAAGATGCCTCGAACACACTCCAGTTATGTAACACTATGGAGTGACATCATTGATGTGGAATCTTCCATCTATGAAGAAGCATCCAAGAAGAAAAAATGGAATGAGGCCATGATCAAAGAGTATCAGTTGATCATGAAGAATGATGTCCAGGATTTCGCTCCAAGACCTTAAAGGAATTTTGTAGTATCCTTCATGTGGATCTACAAGATCAAGCATGTAGAAGATGGTAGCATCAAGAATTACAAAGAAAGGTTTATGGTTTCTCTCATAAAGAGGGAGAAGATTATGGCAAGACGTGCTCCAATGACCAGACACACTTCTCCAATTAAAGTAGAAGTATCAAGAAAAGAACCACATGTGCGCAGAAGGCTTTGTATAGGATAAGAAGGCACCCATGGGACAACACATACAGTTGCTTGAATATCACTTAGAGTGATGGAGATCTTAACCTTTGCTACAAGGTTGAATATGGAAGCCCACAGAGGACGACAAGATCATATATGGCTGCAAGAGGAACTTTCAACAAAGTTCAAGATAAATGATCTTCATATTTAGTGACCTTGAGAGATGACGCAGATGGATACATAGAATATCAATAGCATAGGAGGATACATGTCACTCTAGTACAAAATGTTCTGCTACATAGAGTACAAAATACAAAGGGAGGATGGTGCTCCAGTTAGAGGGAGTGACTACAGAATATCTTAGAGTTCGAGAATATTGACATGGTACAGTAGGATGTATAGCTTCATGATGAGCTTAGGATTTACCAAAAGTAAAGTGGAATCCAACCTTTACTTCAAGGTTGAAGGCATAAGACAAGTGATGCTCCTGCTATATGTTGATGTAGTCGAGCTCGAGATGAAATACCTAGGGATGATGCACTACTTATTAGGCATGGAGGTGTGGAAGATTGTGGATGGGATATTACTTGGCCAAGGAAAGTATGTAGTGGATATTCTGAAGAGATTTGTAATGTTGGACTGTAAGGAGATAACCACACCTATGGCATCGAAATTGAAGATATTATGTGATGCTTCATCAGAGAGATTCTATGCCACGATGTATTGTCAGATGATTGGTTCATTGATGTACCTAATGAACACGATACTGAACATATGCTTTGCGGTGAACACCCTGAGCCAGTTCCTGACGAATCTAAGACATGTTCACCTAATTGTTGCAAATCATGTATTGAGGTAGTTGAAGGGTATAGTTGACTATGGTCTCAAGTATGATGTGAATCAGAAGATTAACCTGCGTGTTTATGTTTATTCGGATTGGCCAGGAAGTGCCACTAATAGGAAGATAAATTTGGGATGTTACTTTGGTTTGGGATCTGGAATGATCTCTTGGTTTAGCAAGAAACAGTCTTGTGTGGTGCTGAGTACAGTCGAGGCAAAGTATGTTGCAACCTGTTGGGCTAGTTATGAGGCAGTATGTCTTCGAAATCTACTATCTTATTTGTTTGATCTCGAGTTAGAGGCGACTTGTATATTTTGTGACAACCATAGTTGCGTGAAGTTGTCAAAGAACCCAGTGTTCTATGACAAGTCGAAGCATATTAAGATTAAGTATCACTATATATGGGATATGGTGCAGAGAGGAGTAGTGAAGCTCTAGTATGTGGTGATGGACGAGCAGATAGCCTATGTTTTGACCAAGCTGTTATCTAGAATGAATTTCGAGTACCTCAAAGAGAAACATGGTGTCATCCAAATCGAGGTCCCTAGAAAGAGGGAGTGACGAGCACTTGCATGGTGGTAGATGTAGGTTTTCCCTAGACGTAATAAGTATTGGCATTCTCTCATGATAGAGATGATGAGATACCAGAAGATGAAAATGCACTAGAACAATATCTTACATGGGAAGGAATAAAGGTTGTCCCCGAATGTAATCATTCATGGCATAGAAAGCAGGTTGTCCCAAGACGTAATCAGTCTTGTAAGGTTGTCCTCTGATGTAATCATTCTTGGCATAGTATGCAGGTTATCCCTGGATGTAATGAGTCCTAGAAGTTCATCCTTGGATGCAATTAGTCTTGGCGTAGAACCCAAGTTATCCTTGGATGTAATGAGTCCTTGAGGTTATCCTTAGACGTAATCAATCATGGCGTAGTATGCAGGTTGTCCCTGGATGTAATCAATCCTTCTGTGTTCCCATGTTGGAGATGATGAGATGTCACAAGGCACTTGGTGTGCTCCTAGGTGATTCTTGCATAGTGTAAGACGCAGGTTTCCTTGGAGATGTAAAGAGTCCTAGCGTGCTCCTATGTTGGTAGAACATGGGATGACCGTGGAGAGACAAAATGCACTTGGTGTGCTCCTAGGAAATTCTCACATAGTGGTAGACACAAGTTGTCTTTGAGACGTAATGAGTCTTACTGTGCTCCTATGTTGGCATAATGTAGATGGTATGTTGGAAATGTGGTGTGCATCTAGGATTCTCTCTATGTGTGATGATGAGATGGTCTATACACGATGAGATGACGATAGGAGACGCAGGTGATTGCAATGGAAATGTAATGTATGGTCATGGGTTGTACCTACGTGATGTCTTTCTCATGGATATGATGAATACCCAGATGGATATGATGAATACCTAGATGAGGACTAGGCTTACACCCAGCATGAAACAAGGTTGGCTCTGTAGAAACATCCTATGACGGATAGATCTGACAGACGTCACTATTCAATGATCGACAAGATGAGGACTATGGCAACAGAGACGATGATTATTCGGCGATGATGACCTGACCAGAGTGTTGATGATTATGGCAAGAGAATACCTTCCTAGTTAAGAGGGAGTGTTGTTGTAATTGTAGCTTCGGAATATATTATGTTGTATATTATTATCACATACTGTTGCACCCCCATCAGAGATTTTTTCCCTCCATTCTGGATGTCATTATTATGTATGGTCATTGAGGTAAACCTGGGGAAATAGTCCCCAAGATAAATAAAGTAAACTGTATTTTTGAGTCTTCCTAGGTAGGTCGGCCCCAAATAGGTTACTTGGTCGACCTAGTTAGATAAGTAAGTTACACAATGGAAGAATATAAATAGGGAGGTTCCCTCCCTATTTGGACACACACTCACACTCTCTCAACTGTGTATTAGGAGAGTGAGGACAAGGAGGAAAGAGAGAGAGCTGCAGAAGACCTCTTATTCTTGGATTTTACCATCTTGTGATATTGTATTGGTGACAGAACTATTATGAGGAAGTTTGTGGGTTTTCTCCTTTATGGTTTCCCAAGGAAAATATTTGTATGTCTATCTTGGATATCCTGTTGTACTTGTTATTCTTTCAAATAAAGATCCTAATTGAATTAAAGTAGAATCACTTACAAAAGTATCCATGAATTTAACCATATCAGATATATATTGAATGATGGAACCACATTCAATGACGAGAGTGGAAAGTGTAGGGATATAATCACCACTATTGTTTTTAATTAACTTGAGGTGATAGACTTGGGCAGGAATATGATTGCATGCACTGGGAAACGCATAGGAGATATGCTTTCCCTTTTTTCTAAATTCTTGAAATGTTGTCATGGATAAAACAAATAAAATTAGGGATGGGGATAGTGGATATAGCCCTATCATTTTCCGTAATTTTCCCTTTAGATAGCTTCCACCCTTAGTTTTCCTTGTAGTCGACTACAAATTTGAGTTTTCTCAAAATATGCAAACTTTGGATCTTGTGGAAATATTAAGAGAGGTTGTGAATTCAATTTATTCCTCTTTGAGCTTTGAGTTGCTAAGGAGATTACCTTCCTAAAGATATTTGATAATAATTATGGAGTCCCCAAGTGTCTTTATTGATTGTATTCCTTTGTCTTATGCTAGGTGTAATCCTTTCCAAAGAGATAGAAACTCATCTTGGTTGTTTGTGGCTACACCAACTCCCCAAGCATATAAAATACTTTATTTTCTCCAGGGTCGTAAAACACCCCCTATGCACCTACCACCCCTACAATTAATAAGTTGTTAATTAGCAAAGATCTTGGAATTAATTATGAGTTGTTTTTTGACTTGCTAATTATTAGCAAAATGTTGTAACCACGTGAAAAACTAGTGGATCTGCATTTATTATTAATTTCAAGCAAATTCGTGTATAAAAGAGAGTGCCTTATCCATTCTAGGGGAGTACTTTTACAGCAATATTCCATATTATGATGGAATAATTACAATTTCATGAGATCTCGTTTCAATATAGATTTCAGTTTTATAACTTTTTATAGTGTGATTTTATTTAGTTTATGTTGATGTAGGTTTAGTTCAATGCCTAGTTTTAGTTCAACATTTTTCATTTCTTGTTATGTGTGAATTTTATTTCTACAATGTAATTTTCATTTGTAGATTATTGATTTAGAATTTTATTTCATAATTTATGAATTCAATGAGTGTGCTTAATGTAATAATCCTATTTACTAGTTTGGATTATAAACAATAACATGTTTTTGGCGTCAAGTTTCGGTAGAGAAAATGGTCAAGATGGGTTTCGTTCTGCAAGGAGGCTCGAGATCAAAACCCATTGCTCCTAGGAGGTGACATCTAAATGAAAACGTGCTAAGGGTTGGTGCGTCCCAGGTTGGGTATGATCCCCAGGTGATTTTGACGGCTTAGATACCCTTGGGTTGTGGTTTCTCAGACCAAAGGTTGTACCAGCAATTCAAACAGAATTGTAGCAAACAAAAAAAAACTAACATGTATTTGGAAAGGATAGGCTTTATATTTTACTTATGCAATTTACCTTTCTATCAACGTGTGGTGACAATTTAGTTTACCATTAAATTTTCAGCACAGTGTGAATTTAGTTTAATAGCATTTACTTTCCAGCATTGTGTGAATTTAGTTTTAGCGTTTACTTTCCAATATAGTGTGAATTTATTTTCCTTGCAGCTTAATTCTAATACTTGTTTAGCTGGATAATTCCTTGACAATACTATGTAACTATTCATACCATTGTTTGTAAGTAAGGATATTGAATTACTACTTCACAGTACATAAACTAATGTAAGAGGATATTGTGGCATGCATATACAGTGCATTGTACCTCACAAGTCACCAACAAACCCTAGGTTGAAAATTTAATGTACGAACTACTTACTTGCCTTACTAAGAAATTAGAAGGTAATTAAAAAGCCCATCATTTTTTGTCTCATTTCCGGGGAGTTATCAAAGGTGCAAATGAACCTTTCATTAGTTCTAGGAAACATGCATATATAGGTTGAAGCTGATAGTTTTGCTCGGTAGTTTTAACATGTTGTTTTTTATGAATAAAATAATTTCATTTATTTCATTAAATTAGTTTTATGATGTATTTTTTTCATGAATAAAAATAAATACCCAAGAGGATGATTCTATGGTTCAATAAGAGCCACCCCTAATATTAATCCCTCTCGTAGAAATATTGATAAGAGGAAGAAGGCTTGGTGAATGAAGATTCCACTAAAGAAAGAGTCAAGGGATGCAGAATCCTTCAAGCTTGCGTCTAGATTGATTATCAAGGTATGTAGTTAATTTTCATTATTTTATATAATTTTGAGATAATGTGAATATATTACATTAAAAATACCACACCCACAAACTATACAAATCATGTTTCAAGAGTCATATCATTTTTAGGAGTTGCAATAGTTGTTGCAACATGATATGTAATTCAATATAGGCACTAGATGCTTGAAATTTTTGTTATGTGGATGTATTAAATTGAAAATTATATGTCTACAAAAAACCACACCTATCTTTAACATCATATGGGAGAAATTTATTATTTATCACACTCTTGTAGCATGTTGGCTAAATAATCACATTGAAAACATAGTCGGGACAATCCTGTTTTGGGAGATCATATTATAATATTGATAAAACTTGTTTCTACCCAAAATATCCATTGGAATATAGTTTTGAACCAATTTTAATCACTCAATTTGGATAACAAATGAAAAATCTATGACCAAAACATTGGTTGGATGTAGAGTAGGAATCACAAGAACAAAGTTGGGATAGTTAGTTTTTGGGAGATCTAATGAACGAATTTTTCAAACTCGTTCCTATGAATATAGTTTACAACACAATTTTAATCACTTTGTTTCCATATGATACGATAAATTTATGCCCTAAATACTAACTATCTATCCTAAAGTTGCACTCCCAAAACTATGCTTTCTAGTATGTTCATTGGCATATTTGATCCATAAAATATTATTTTATTAAAAATAATTTTATATTTGAGATACATATGTAAATATACTTTCATGTCCAATTTTAATCAATTTAATTAGTCATCAAATGAAAAAGTTATGCTTAAATTAGTGATTGTTGGTTTATGTCAAAATTTGCAAACACCTCTGCCATGCAGGTTGTTCCTTAGTAGATTTTGCATATCATTTTAAGAAATTTTTAAAACATGTTTCTACTAGAGATAACCCTCTCAATATAATTTCCTATGGCTTTTTAATTACTCCAATTGAGCATCAAACGAAGAATTTATCTTCGAAATAATGTCGTGTAGTCTAGTCTGGCCACCACTCCTCAGCAACTAAAAAGTGAATTTTGCTTTGTTTATTTTCCTTGGATTTGTTTTATAATAACTATTTATCATTTTTTGCATATATATTGGAAGAAGAGAGACCACGCAGCTCTCTTCTTCCATAATCTCATGTTTTATTGTTGGTAAGTACTACCTTTTGCAAGTTATGGGGAGATCAAAGAAGGTCAATCCATGCATGAGTGATTCTCAAAGATAGAATTTCATGCCAAAATGGGGCATGCCCTCCAGCAATTCAACAAATAAAATGCAATATTTGAGGAACAATTTAAATATCATTCTCTTGTCAAGTTATAGCACCAAGGCTTGTTTATTGGGAGAATGGTGAAATGTGTCCTAGCATGTGTCGTGATTCGAAGCTCAGGTTCTTATAAGCTTGGTCCAACAGTGTTAAATATGGATCAAGGAAGAGGAAAATGAAGAAATGATTTGAACATGAAGTGAATACCAATGTTCCATAATTCAAGTCCCATTGACACATCAACCATGACATTGCTACCAAAGAATCGTTTGAAAAGACCTCATGTTCATCATGCTCATTCAACAACAAAATGGTATGCCCGTGAATTTTCTTCTTCCTAGAACACAAATACATGCATGTTGAAGTTCATAAAAGCTTCATTCTCTTATGTGGTAAACTTTAAATCCAACATCATTCATGTAACCACTATTACCAAATCAATTTCAGCTTCCATCATTTCTTACTTCCTACTTTGTTATTTCTCCACCCACCCGTAACCCACACAATAAAGTAAGCTTGGCTCACTTACAATACTAAGCAACCTCATTATCCTACCCCCTTCCCCAAATAAAATTTGTTGGTGAAAACCTAATACAGGCGCCATCATACCTTGGCATGTTTGAAAATTTGCTTATTGGAAGACATTTCTTGGGAATAATAATCTCTAAATTTGAAAAATATCTAGGCGCAATCAAGCAGATCTTGTTTAAAAACCAACTTATCGGTGGACAAGATTTATAAACAATAAAAATAAAAATAATTTCTAGCTAGGTTTCAGTTGCTTTTTGCAAAAAGGGGTTTCTAGGATTTGCTACTAAATTAGAAGGCTACTCTCAATTCCAAATCTCCTCATGCTACATGTTACAAGCTCCACTTTGCTTTTTCTTTCAATGTTTTTACATCATTCTAGACCATGTTAGATCTCTTTCCTCTCAGGATGTTTTTGCAAGCATTATGGACTTCTTAGGTAGGTGCAAGTATGCTTCTTTTTCTTTTGTTTAATCAAAATTCATCCATCTTGTTTAATCCCTCTCCTTCTTCCTCATTTCAATTTATTTAAAATTGTGTTACAACCTCTTACTCTCCTTCCATGAGCCATTTCAATACATATCTTAACATCTAAGTTGCAGGCACTGATCAAGAAATATATTGATGCTACCACACAAGAACCAGCATCGAGAAACCCTATTATTGTCACACAAGAAACAACAATAGAGGGCCTTTTTTTTGTCACATAAGAACTAGCAACAGAATCACTAGAACGCATTGTTGCTGCTTCACAAGAACTAAGTAGAAAAGGTAGCATCTGACAAGGACACGCCAAAGGAAACTACTAGGAAAAAAAATGGCTTCCACACAAGAACCTATAGTAGAATACACTATTGTAGATGTCATTCCTACATGAGAATACACTACCATATAACAGGGTATAAAATAGAGGTGTCAAAATTCATTTGGAAAAAGTTTAAGCAAGGGTGTCATGGAAGACCAAGATTTCAAAAGCAATAAAATCATTTGAAATAAGTGGAAATAATTCTTAAGATTTTATGGATAACATCATGATCATAATTTGAGGCAAGAGATAACTATGTATGGGATAGAAACAAAACAAAAAATTGTTGAAACATCTTTGGCAACATTTTTAAGGGAAAAGTGTGACTCCAACCCATGGCTATCTAAATGATAAATACATTTCTCAAAAGCCTTATGTGCATTAAAAGAAACTTGATCATTTTAATGATTCTTATGAGATATTTCTCATGTATTTATTTGCTGCTATGTTTCTTTAGTCCCTTTACTTTTACCTTCCTTCATTCAACAATACTATTTTATGCATGAAAATTAATATGGGTTATTTATTTCGGTTTGGTATTTAGTTGGGAACAATATTGTAGCAGCTTATACCAGAGGTAAAAAGAGAAGCATAACAACATTCTCAAACTTTTTTAATTTTCCCTACCTATATGACAGTTATTGGGTGTAGAAGATGTCATCTTGAGCTTACAAACATTACGCACTTTCCATAAGCATATGATGATTGTGTTTTCTAACATTTTTTACTTTTTTCTATGACAACATGTTACATATCATGAAGTGAAATATTCTTTGGCACAGGTTCAAGGGATACACTCAAGGAATGAACCCCTTCATTCCTACATGCACCAGTACTTTCTCCATTCATCTCTTCTTTTACATGAAGACGGGTAAAAAAAAATCAGTTTGGAGGGATATGGTCATTTCCCAAATTAGTTGACATATATTTATTACAATGCATTCATATCTAAAAGGGGCATTTAAGATGTGATCTATGGACAATGTTTTGAGATGGATATAGGATAGGAGTGCATGTGGACATGCAATTTATTCATTTTTGGGGGATAATGGACTGTAATTCACTCAATTAAATTTGGTGGGATAGAAGGACCGTATTCTTGGTAGCTTGTTGTTTTTTAAAGAGAAATCAAGCACCATCACCTACATCACTTTTTCTTATATCTTGATATCAAAGCATCAGATGGCCATGATTTTTGGTGAGGATGAACAGTAAATAAGCACAGACATGGCTACAAAATTCCATAGAAACCCTATTTGTATTTTAATAGAAAATAATTCAAAATGTTGTTGTTGCTCCTACAATACTTGTTACAACTCTTTATGCAAATTGCTGCAATTCAACTAGAATTGCTAACAATCACTTAGGGATGCTACTTTTGAAGGTACATTGGCTGCAAATATCTTTTGAAGCATTATGCAAGACCTCTAATTTGCTCCAACTGGTTTTGAGATGAGATTAATGAAAAAAATGGATAAATTACCTTTATATGGTGAACTGATACTTGCTTAACATAATAGAGAACTATTTAGTATGATACTTCATGCTTTTTGATGGTCAGATACGATGGTGGCAGCTTTATGGTGGTTCATGGCAGTTTACACCAGCATGAATAGACACATAAACAAGCAAATTGTTTATGTAAGGCATTCAAGGTACTATAGAAAAATATTGACAAGAGATATGATTAATGTGTATTGGAAAAAGAAACAACATTTAGTATATGTCCTTACAACTGAGCAATACATAGGTATAGGGTTGCATGAGGAAATGCAACATATTCAATTTGGGGAAGATGTTGAGTCGTGGAATTTGTCAAATTTTAACATCCTCTCTTCCCTATTTCTAATCCCTTTTCGCTTACATATAACCCTGTATTAATCCATTTTAATGCTTGTATGTGAGATTTATACCTAAGGTGTTTTCCATTGCATTTTCTTAGTATTTCATGTGAATTGTTATTAAACATTAGAAAAATAACATATTTTCATTTATCTTTAACAAATTGATCAGTTTGTTGATTGTTTCAAAATCGATGGCCACTTCTTATAGCTGCTACTCTACTTGATGTGACTCCACTTTCCACAAATCCTGTAACTAAATATCCACAAAGTGGGTACTTGATATTTTTTTACGAGGCATCATTAAGTCAAAATAATCCTATCCTCAAATTATCTCAACAACTCAAATTATAAGTTTTGAGAAATCAACTTTTTATGATTTGTTGTTCCTCTATATTGTTGCTACTCCACTTGCTACAACTCCACTTGTTGCTACTCCACTTGCTACAACTCCACTTGTTGCTACCCCACTTGTCGCAACACCCCTTGTTGCTACACGCGCGTATATTTGTTGCTCCTTTAGGAAAATCAATATTTTGAATCTTCAACCACCAAGATATGCTATGGATTTGGATCATCGTCAATTATCTTAGATGTGGAGAGAATTTTGCAAATAATAGTTGTTAATTAGCAAAGATCCTGGAATTAATTATGAGATGGTTTTCAAATTACTAATTATAGAAAACTATTGTAACCACGTGAGAAAGTTGTGGATCTACATTTATTATCAGTTTCAAGCAATTGCATGTATAAAAGAGAGTGCCATCTCCATTCTAAGGGAGGACTCATTGAGTAATAGTCCATATTATGATGAAATAATTACAATATCATGAGATATTGTTTCAATAAAGATTTTATTTTTATAACTTTCTATAGTGTGATTTTAATTAGGTTACGTTGATATAGTTTTAATTCATTGCCCAATTTTCATTTCTTGTTATGTGTGAAGTTTATTTATGCAATATAATTTTAATTCGTAGATTAGTGATTTAGAAGTTTATTTCATATTCCTGAATTTAGTGAGTGTGCTTAATGCAATAATCATATTTACTACTTTGGATTATAAACATTAACCGGTATTTCGCAAGGATAGGCTTTAGATTTCATTTATGCAATTTACCTTTCTGTCAAGGTGTGGTGTGAATTTAGTTTAGCATTTACTTTCTAGCACAGTGTGAATTTAGTTTTAGCATTTACTTTCCTGTATGACATTAATTTACTTTCATGTCATGTGATTTAGTTTTCTTGCAACTTAGTTCCAGTACTTGTTTAGCTAGTTAATTCCTTGCCAAGCCTGTGCAACTATTCACACCAATGTTTGTAAATAAGGTCATTGAACTACAACTTCACAGTAGATAAACTAATGTAAGAATAGATTGTGGCCTACATCTGCAGTGCATGATAACTTGCTAGTCATCAATGAACCCTTGGTTGACAATTTAACGTATACACTTCTTACTTGCCTTACTAAGAAATTAGAAGGTAATTAAAAAGACCGTCAATTATGATACCATGATAAATTACAAGATGGGCATCGAAATGATGTGGATTGATCTCAATAAATAATTCTTAAAAAAAAACATGAAAATTCATGCAAAGAATTAGTGAAATTGGCATGCTCAATTCCTCTAAGCTAGCAACTTCAACTCTTTAACAACTATAGGAAATTTTCGAACATTTTCAAAATATTGATTAGCAGGTAAGGGATGTGTTTATAGATGAAGTGATGAAAGGTGATTTTCAATGACCTACTATAGAAAATGCCAATGAGTTGCAAGACAATGAAAATGTTGACATAAATGTGAACAAATTCCAAAGCGCAAAAAATGGCATAATCCCACTTTCGACCCCCCTTCTCTAGGTTGAACCTTGTTGTTGATGCCTACAAAAAATGACCCCATTTCTACACAAAAAGGAAACTTGGGTTGTTGGCATGTCTAAAGGCCCAATCATTCTCTCTCCCATGTTGCATGCATCAACTTATTATCTACAAGTGGCTCATACCTTATCTCACTTAGAAATTTTAATTTGAGGGCAAAATAAAATGTGGTGGAAACCATTAGAGGAGAATTTTTGCTCAAAGTATAATCGGAAGAGGAACTTTATAGAGAATTTATCTAGTATAATAGATAGAATTGGTCCAATGGTAAAAACAAGAGACAATGAACTAACATAAAAATAATAAAATTAATATTTAGATTTAGAATCATTATTATTATTATTTAATTATAATAATAATAATAGTTATTATTATTTTAAAAATCATAAGACTTTTAATAATTATTATAATTATCACCCGGATGCAGGTGAAAGGCAAGGGGAGGAGGATGCTAGACACAAGGACGGAGTTTACGAGGTGGAGGAGGTTTTGCCACGGGGCCAAGGATAGTATGCCACGAGGAGGAGGAGGTTTTTCCACGGGGCCAAGGATAGTATGCCACGAGGATGGCGCTCATGAAGCCCAAACAGCGGTGGCTCACGACAACCACGACGTAGGAGAGGAAGGGGGACAGGGAATCGATGTGAAGCGCTTGAAATAGATGTGGATGGAAGTTGGCACAGGAGGAATGAACCTCTACACTAGCAAAGCTTACACGATACCGAGGGAAAGCTACCAGTGATTATAGGGAAGTTAAATGGCACGAGGGTGGATACGGAAGGGCATGGGGATCATCCTGGTGAGGAGATTTCATTGCATGCAAAGGATATGGGGACGATTGTCACAGTAAGCCAAATCCTTTGCATATCCCTGCGCATTCCATCAACTGAGATTATATGTACCTGGGTATGCATTGCAAGTTATTCCTGTTGGGTGCTGAAACAGTACTTAACAAAGGAACAGAGGGATTTTATTGCATTGTGATTGTGAACAAGGTTTGGGAGAAACACTCTCGAGCTAGCAGAGCCAAAGCCATATTAAGACTGTTTCGAAGAGCGAGGCTACCACGCAGACATGGATGGCAAAGAGGACGTCGAATATTACAATGCAGACTTGGTATCAGAACGGGAAGGTCGAATCCTCAGCTAACAATCGTAGCTTATGCAAGGGAGGAAGGTGGTAATGAGGAAGATCAATGGGAAAGGATCTTTAATGAGGAGACGTCGAAACACATTCGACGCTCCATAGCAGTCATGGGAGAGGAGACCCTTGGTGAGTTTTGTGTGAAGCTAGGAGGTGATGTAGTAATGTCACATTACTGGTGCCTCAAATTTATACTCTCTCGCTCCATGAACGAGAGACGGAGCTATGCAAAACTCATCCGCATCACCATGGGAAAGTTCAAAGATGAGGCAAAAAACAATCTTGGTCATATGCACAGTCTGTTGAGACTCTCGGCTCCACCCTTTCAGCGCATCCCGCAGGAAGAAGATGAGGATATGGAGGAATCAAGCCATGCGGATGCTAACCAGGGGAGTGGGCAAGGCACCATAAATGCCCCGGATGAAGCAGAGTCCTCTCGCAGACGCTAGTCCTCTCCTCATCGCAGGACTGTTAGATGCTCTTCGTGGTTTGTTTTGGGTTACATTTATGCTTATCTCCTTATGCTTAGTTGGTCTATATTTTGTTCTGTATGTTTACATGATCGAGCACCCAAGCTGAAAGGCTGGGCCGCTCTTCTTTTTACCTTTCTATTTTGGATACCAAATCGATGCCTGACTCCATGTTTTAAGGAGCAGGGTATGTAAATATCTTTTAGTTTTGATGTAGTAATAGAAGGGCCCCATCTTACTTAAAAAAATAATTATTATAATTATAATTAATAATTTTGTAATGACAATTATAATAAATATAGTTATAATTACAGTTGCAATTATTACAATTATATTTTTTATTTTTAATAGTAATTTAATTATAATAATACTAATCAATTTTTCATTATAGTAAAATTGTTTTTAGTGGTAAAGTGGACATTATTACAAGGCTCCCATAAGGCAAAAACAGTGTAGAAACAATGCTCAATGTGTTCGCATTGACACATGCAATACTAACACGACTATGGCACAATGTAGTGATGATGTGAGATTCTCCCCTATCTTTCTCATAACGAAGAGAATGACGTCAATAACTTGAAGTCCTCCCCCACCCCCACCCTTGTCATTTTCTATGAAGCTTTTTATAACCAGAAAAATGACAGGAATAACCTGGGATTCTTTCTATCATTTTCTATGAGGCTTGTTCATATCTAGGCGAATGATAACAATAAATTGTGATTGACCTTATCAATTTCTATGAGGCTATCTAATAATTAGGATTATTATGTCAATCACTTGAGAGATCCCCCTTATCAATTTCTACATGCAAGCTCATAACCAAGAAAAATAATTCAAGATTAGTTTAGACCCCAATTACCAATCCCAAGTTAATAATTTCAATTGGTCATTTGGGAAATGATAAAACCACATAAAATAAAAGTGTCCTCATTTGAAGAACCTTATTTACAAGGTGTGAGTAATAAATGTTTCCAATTTTGATAATAACTATAATACTAATTTCATTATTATAATAAAAATGAATACAATCATTAATAATAGTTATAAATATAATAAATATAATAATATTGTTTAATATTTTAGTAGAGTTGTTAATGACAACAAAATGACACTCCATAATGGGAAAGTGATGTTGTGATAACATGTAATTCAAATTAACGTCACAACATATGCCACTAACATAAATCTTTGCTTGGTGTCATGTAAAAAAAGATGGCATGAGTATGACTTAGGGTCGAATTGTGATGCCCCTATTTTCACTAGAGGCATTCTAAATTATTAACTCGATATTAAAGTATGAGTAACAATAAATTGTACTCGATATTATTATTAACATATATTTGAGGCATTCTAAATTTGTGAATACCCAATCGTGTTGCTTGATGTACTTTGAATATATTCATTTTTAGGACTCTTTTGGTTGACATGTTTGACATAATGATTATGTATGAATCATGAACATATTGAGACTTACTTGATGTTATTTGATATTATGATTTGGTGCATGGATTTATTAGTTGATTTAATGGTGGATATATATGATTTGTATTATTGGATTGATATATTTTTTTTTAACTACTAATGATATATCAAGTGTGATAGGTAATACTTACAGATGCTTGATTCTAAAGTGAGTTTGTGTTATATGGATCTTTATAGGGGAAAAGAGACTAAGATCTTAATTTCAATATTATGTTGAAAATATGGGATTATGATTTTATTTGTTTTGGACAATGTTATTTGATGTGTCTCTAAATTTGGACAAAGACATGGATGAATTTTTCCAATTAAAACTACACATGGGTAAGGGTTGTATAAAGGAGGTGTGGCGTGTGTACTATTGGGAGATAATGATTAGAGTCCATGCTCCTGCTTACTACTAACTCCCTCCATGTAATGGGATGGAAACTATATGTTCTCACCCAAGAAGTTACATGTTTTTATGAGATAGGTTGTGGACTCAATTGCTCTCAAGGTATAGCTAAGGGGTGCATAATAAGGAAATCGAATCATTTTTTCTCAGTGACCATTAGTCTCTCCCCGAGAGTAAATGGGGTGGAGTTAACATAGGTTGTAGAAATTATGACCAGCAATAGATTAATTTCACTCACAACAAATTACAATTGATCATGCAAATTGTCAACAATGGAGACTGAAAATGGAGCTGTAACACAAAATTATATTAACTCAGTGTACAATAGCCAACCCTGTAATAACATAGGCTGCTGAATAAATAGAATACATGAAGAAATCGAATGCATAAGGAGGCATCCAAAACTAGCATAAAGCAGGCTTACCCAAA
>LPNX011227883.1:208562-230943 GCA_001517045.1 Pseudotsuga menziesii | reverse complement strand
TCCATCAGACAAATCAGAATCAGCATGTTCAACAAACTCTTTACTTACTTCTTGAGGTTCAGGTGGTGAAGAGGCTTCACCAATTTCCACTTCTGCAAGGAGTTCTTCTTCAAACTGAACACACCTTTCAATGAAGGCTTTGTTTGTGCTCAAGTTTATCAACTTGTACCCTTTTGAATCTTAAAAGTATCCCACAAAAAGACACTCTTGGCTTTGGGGCTGCAAAGCCTTCCTCTTCTCTGTCGGGATTCTAGCCCATGCCTTTGAGCCAAAAATCCTGAAATGGGTCACATATGGCTTGTGCCCACTCCATGCTTCGAAAGGAGTCATGCCATCCAACTGTTTGTGAGGCACCCTATTCTGAATATAGGCTGCATAGTTGATAGCTTCAGCCCAGTACTTTGGTGGCAAAGTTTTGGCCTCCATCATGCATGTTGCCATCTCCTTCAGTGATCTGTTCTTCCTCTCTGCAACACCATTTTGCTGTGGTGTGTAGGGAATAGAATGCTGCATCTGAATACCTGCATCTGCACAATAGTTAATAAACTCAGTCTTGACATACTCACCACCATTGTCAAACCTGAGTACCTTGAGTTTTCTTCCACGCCGGTTTTCAACCAAAGCCTTGAAGAGTTTGAATAGGCCAAAAACTTCTGACTTGTGTTTCATGAAGTGAACCCAACAATACCTGGAAAAATCATCAATAAAGGTCAATGCATATTTGGCCTGACTCATGGACATATGAGGGAATGGGCCAGCAACATCACTGTGAATCAGTTCGAGGGGTGCAAAGGTTCTCTCATAGTTGGCTTTCTCAAATTTGTGCTCTGGGTGTTTTCCTAGGATACAGCCTTGGCATACTCCTTTGGAAAATTTTATCTTGGGCAACCCTATAACCATATCTTTCTCACTAAGATCAGACAAATACTTGTAATTTAAATGGCCAAATCTTTCATGCCATAGCTTGCTAGCTTCATTAGCATGGATAAGAAGAGCAAAGGGGTTTGAGTAAGGTAGGAAGTGTGAAAACATGTATACCTTTTGAGCATGATTCACTACTCCTTTTGCAATGATTCTTCCACTTGAGATTTCTGTGATCTCAACATCATCTGGTGAGAAGGTGACTTTCTTAGGAGACCCAGTGTGGGTCATCTGGTACACTGATAGAAGGTTGGAGGCGAGACCAGGGACATACAGCACATTGTTGAAGTTACCATGATCAAGATCTATCCTTCCTTTGCCTTTGCTTTCAGTGAGAGAGTCATCTCCCAGTACAATAGAGGTCCTTTCGACATATCCAATGAGGAGAAGGCCTCCTTAGTCGAAACCATGTGTCTTGAAGCTCCAGAATCTATGATAAAACTGGGTGAGCTTGATGTGCCAGCAACTAGAGCATGAACTCTCTCTCTCTCATCGGAACTTGATCCTCCTTCTCTCTTCTTTGAGCTTTCTGGAAGGGAGATGCCATTCTTCTCCAGTAGATTGGTCAGCATATCAATCTGCTTTTTCATACAAGAGCTTTAAGTGTGATTGCCCTTCGAACAGTATGAGCACTTGTTCATTTCACCTTTGTTTTTCTTCTTCTGGGTATTTTTCTTGGGACCTTGTTGATCCTCTGGAGACTGCTTCTTGTCTCTTCCTTTCTCAGGTGGCTTTTTAGCTTTCTTCTTGTTTTTTGAATCCACCTTCGAATCTCCAGCAATCAAAGCTTGATCTTTGGATGGTTTGATGGTGCCCATCATCACCAGCTTGTCTTGTTCTTGTGTGAGAGATTCCATGAAATATGCAAGGCTAGGCATCTTCCAGGTTCGAGCTGTGATTTTTGTGGCATAGAAGGTCGAAACAAAGACTGAGTAGTCAGGTCCTAGCTTCCAGAGGATGGCCAATACGAGCTGATCATCTTTCTTCTCAATACCACACTGTTTCAGCTGCAAAACTAGTGCTTTGAACTTGGAGAAATATAGCTGCAGGGATTCAAAATTATTGGGACTCAGGGAGATTAGCTCATTTTCGATCTGGTGTCCCCTCAACTCATCTGTCTTTCCAAAGAGTTCAGAAAGTTTCTCCCATACTTGATCCGGTGAAGTTAATCCATCGAGATGGAAAAGGAGGTCTCGGGAAATACTGAGACACAGGAGGCCATAGGCCTCATCTCTCCGATTGTGCCATTTGATCTTCTCTGCAGCAGCATTGGGCTCTGCTTCTGTAGCCATAGTCACCTTGTAGAGGCCTTTCGCTCTCAACAAGATCTCTATCTCTACTTTCCATTCAAAATAGTTGAAGGGAGTGAGGATAGTTTTCTGTGAATCCATAGCTTTAGAAAATCTGTCCCGGCTGTCAGTAGAAGGCTCCCAGTCTTGATGTCGAACCTGCAAAACAATTTTTGAAGGAGAGTAACAACCTACAATGGCTCTGATACCATGTAGAAATTCTGACCAGCAATAGATTAATTTCACTCACAACAAATTACAATTGATCATGCAAATTGTCAACAATGGAGACTGAAAATGGAGCTGTAACACAAAATTATATTAACTCAGTGTACAATAGCCAACCCTGTAATAACATAGGCTGCTGAATAAATAGAATACATGAAGAAATCGAATGCATAAGGAGGCATCCAAAACTAGCATCAAGTAGGCTTACCCAAAATAGGCAAATCCCCCATAGGTGTAAAAAGCTGATCCCAAATCTGTCATGAGGCTCACGAATTGGCAAGGGCGCATGGGCAAGCTAATGAGTGGTGGAATGGCGGCTCATACATGATTTTGCATGGAGGAAAGAGTGGAGGAGGAAGAGGCAACAAAGCTGATTCACCTCACCTAGTCTTGCTTTCCTATGTGCCTTAAAACACTGAAAAAGCAGGGAATAAGGCAGAAAAAGTAGATAGGAGCCTAGGAGGCCAGGAATAAAGCAGATTTGATTCCTAAGGCTTTCCCAAGCGCTACATGAGTCAAAGATGGCAAGTTTGACCTCTATGGATAGGCAATTAGCAACTTGCACATGGTGGGACTCATGGACTAGGCAAATAAGACAAAAATAAATGAATTAATGTCTAAGTGGGTAAATACTATGGGTTGATTATTCTAACATAGGTCTCATTCATGTTACCTCAATTCCCTAATCATAAAAATGTGTACTTAAGGGTTGGAGTAATCATGGCCTCATCATTAGTACTACATGTATTGCTATTGGCATGGTTGAGAAGGCTTGGATTGATCATGGCCTCCTATTTGATACTAGTGTTAATTGAGATTCGCTATTTTGAAAAAGAATCACTTATATGCATGGAATTTAGAGAGATATTTTAAATAATAAGTGTACTCATTAAAGTATTATTCATATAGGAATCGTTTCACCATTGAATAATATTGGGCATCCACATGTAAATTAGATTTGATTTCATTGTGTAATTTGAAATGGAAATTAGGTATTACACACATGCATTAATAGAAATCATTCATTTCCTATTTTAGAAGTTTTATTTATTTAATAGTGAATTATCATATGCATATATCAATAGAGTAGAAAAGTATAAGGGAGAACATAAATGGGTAAAAATAAGAAAGGTAGTTGGAAGTTAGGTGAATAATATTCATTTAAGTTAATTATAAGTTAGAATCATGCATGGAAGAGATGTGGTTGTGGTTGGGTGAATAATAGGCTTATTAGTGAATTAAGAATTAAGAATTTTGCATGAGAAAGCATGTGGTATTTGCACAATCCATTGCTGATGAAGGTAGAGTCCTTTCATTGTTGTTATTTTGTATACTCCTCATACAACCTTTGCAGCTTGAGGGTTTCAAGGGAAGAAGAGTATCTTATGGATATGGTAGGAAGGTCAGATGATAAGCTCAACTTAATTCGCATGAGAGAATCTTGAAGAAAATCATTGGAGCATATGTAGAGTAAGTAATCTTTTACAACTTTCAATCTAGAGGTAATCACTTTTAAAAAACTTAGAAATCTCCCCTGCTTGGTTTTTAATTTATTCAAAAAAAATTATAGTGTGTTTCAATTCAAGAATGTAAGATTTATTTTTATAAATGTAGATTAGGATTCAGTATTAGTGGTCTTGATTAGACTTGCTAGATTTACATGAATCCCTTGTAGACAGCCCAAGTCTTAATGGTGCATGCAAAATGCATGTAATGTTTTCCATATAAAAAAACATGTAAATAAGGGTGTTCTTGCTTTAAAAATGATATGGTAACAATCCCTCACGCGTTTATTTAAGGTCACCTTCAATTGCATCCTAAAATGATAATTTATGGCCCAAAAATTCAACAAAATATACTCATTTTTCGTGAAATTTTGTAAAAAAAATTATGAGTTTTTGGGAGAGGTGTTCTACTTCTATGATTCACCTTTTAAAATTGATGTAAGTGTATTTAAACCTTCCTAAAAATGTAAAATATCTATTTTGTATCTTCTATAACATGGTTGCATTAATACTATGCCCTTGTGCTTGTGATTTGAAAGAGATTTTTCCAATCCATAACCTAGGAAGAAGATTCATTTTTGTATCTATATACCTTCCAATATGATAAATACTTGAATTTTATTTAGTTTTAATTTTGTGCTTATAATGCATGTATCCAAGGATAAAATGAATAAAAATAATCCCTTAGTTATGATTGTGCTAAAGTTGTATGGCAATAATTTGAAGAACACTTGTCCTAGCTTATAACTTAGGAAGTTTATTAACTATTGTACCTTTGCATTCTAGTCATGATAAAAATATCTAGATATAATGATTATAAGATTGTATTTATGGGTGCATATTAATTATTAAATAAATGAAGGAAAATATTTCACTATACACAATTTGTGTGATTTACATGTCAAAATAGTGAAGGTGGAAATAATTCAAAAGTACAATAATTGTGAGATCATTCTAAAATAACCCCATAGTTGGTAGACTCTTGATATGAAAATATTTAATGGCATCATCTTAGTAATGTGACCTTGCATTCGAATTTTGATGTAAAGTTTGTTTTTTAATCGTATGATTATTCCAACAATAAAAGCATCAATGTTGAATTCTTGTTTTGCATTAGTTTTATCTTGTAGAAAGTACCAATAAGATAGGAGGTGTACTTGGGAAATATGCATAAACTATGATATCAATCCATTGAATTGATTGAAATTACTTCATATTGTGATTTAGTTGAATGAAATGAATAATTATAGGAACATCTTGTGATTTGATTTTGAATCTAGGAAGTTATAGATGGATAATGGTATCAATGTCATATGTATGACATACTATTATACTACTTATTTCATTCAATTCTGTGTCCTTTAAAGATTAAGGACATCATTTAAATATATACTTATTTTATGATAGGTGGGAACCATCCAATAGATCATATAGAGATATTATCATGAACAATAATCATGCTTGGATATTATGCGATAGATTTTTGAAATAGTACTTGATGAGATCGTATATCCTATGATTCTTTCCTATGAATAAATATTAAGCAGAATTATATTATGCATGAATTGTTTTAGCGAATAGCACGTTTTCATCCTGAACATGTAAAGATTGTATGACCAAGAGAATATATAATTGTTTGATGATGTTGACAATATATTCGTTTTCGTATATATAAAAATAACAAATATTATCTCTATTAAGAAGTGATGTTGTGCTTAATTAAGATAGTGTTAAGAGGGGAACTACATGACTCGTATATAATGTTTCCTCCATCTTTGAATCAAAATAGTCAATGAAATATTAACGCAAAGTTCAAAAAATTCAAAAGGAAAATCATGTAAACTAAAATTTTGCGGATCACCCTACTTGTGCATTTATAATATAAAGTGAAAAAAGAGGGTCCCCCTTCATTTCATTTTCACATGAGCGTGTGGGGAAGAGCCACTTGGAGATGAAATGGATGTTTGGAGGCACTTAAATAGAGCAAGAAGGAGAGCGTTGTGGGGCATCATGGATCAAAGGTACATTTTTGCCATTTTCCCCCTATTTTTTTAATTTATGAATTTAAAATGAAATGGGATTTTGTTCTCATAGATGGGAGATGATATTTGGAATTTGGAGGTGGGATTTAGGTTTTGGAGATGGGAGTCAGAAAAATAAAACAAAGTAGAATTAGGTCCTTCCTTCCTCTCCCTCTCCCTCTCCCTCTCTCTCTATTCCCTCTCCCTCTCCCTCTCCCTCTATTCCCTCTCTCTCTCTTCCTCTTCCCCCTCCCTTCCATCTTTTTCTTCCTCGCTCATCTTCTTCTCTCTCGCTCTCCTTCCCCTATACCTTTTCTTCTTTATCTTATCCCTCATCCCCCTTATCCCTTTTCCTCTTTTTCTTCTCCCTCCTATTTTTTTTATCTCCCTCTCCCTCTTCCTCCCCCCTCTTCCTTTTCTCTCTCCCCTTCTAGTTCACTCCTAAAATTATGTCTAAGGAGTGATATTGTATATAGTAAATTAAGGTTTCATTTTAAAAGACTTGTATCCCCCTAAGTCTCATTTTGTTTTTGTTACAACTCCATAGCCCAATTGATAAGGCATTTGTTTGAGATTGAGATTCAAAAATAAAGTGAATAAGGTCAAGGAATCCTAAATACTAATGGCCCGTCACTTAAAGGGTTTAAAATAATTAATGAAGGTTTTCATAATGGAAAAAGGAACCATATTAATCTTAAAAGGAGCTTCACACATGGCCATTGACTTCCATGTTAGTCTAATATTATTAATAGTGGTTGGTGTTATGACTCCACCTCAACAAGCCACTATGTCAAATGCCAATATAACTACATTAGAAAAGGTGTCTAATGGAAAAACAATACTATATATGCCTCGAGTCACTCGCTTCATTATTTATTTTCATTCTTACTCATGCAAGGGAAACCGTTATGCACTACATGAGATTTTGAGCATTGTATAGGTGACTAAAAGCTATAATACTATGTTACATCAATGAATAGATTTTGGGCTATAATTGCACATTTATGGTGGATTTTTTTATTACATGAGTGAAGTATCCAACCCTACTTTGATATAAAAATGAATTTTGTATGCATTTGTGAGCATTTAAGGAGTAGTTCTTTGCAAGGATAGTGACCTAAATTTCTTACTTTACCATAGCATTAGTCACCTTGATTATTTTACACCACTTTGATAACATTGTATGATAACTAAAGAGGACTTCGATAAACTAAGGGACAAAGGTCTCATGCAAAGTTATTGTGCCTACCAACTAAATACACACAATAATCCAACAATAATAGCTAGTCTGAATAATCATTATCATTAATCTAGTGACTAGTTAGCTTGGTTATCATTAGCACTCTCCAATCTACGATATCTAACATTGAGATTATTGTGCTTTTTTGTTTATTTTAAACCAATTATCTGGGCTAGTTATGAATGGGATTCTTATTCCTTCCAACTAATATGGACAAAGTCAATCTATTTAGACTAATTATTAGACCTGCTACAATAGGGAGTTGAACACATGATCAAAACTCTACTAAAACTAAGGCTAATAAGTGACCATTTGTTGTAGCCATACATTGTAGGTTGAAATCACACCATGGAGATATGGGACAAAAATACTTCGAAAAATAAGAGCTTGGTGTCGTGAATTCAATTTTCACCTTATAAATAATAAATGCAATGATATTTCTATAGCACAATTCAAAATTATTTCTAAGGAAAATCAATTGAACATGTTTTTTCAACCCTGCTAACCTCTCTCTACCAACATTTTGTGGTGGCTCTATATTATTCTTAAAGTTAGGTATTTCCACTAGACATACCACAAAATATTATAATATTATATATGTTTCTTTTAATGTCATATTTGTATCTTTTTCTATTACATTATTTTTCATCATTGGTGGAATAAGAACCTATAAGTATACAAGTTTGCGAGAACCTGACATTGTTCTCGTTTTTCGGGAGGTCAATTTTTGTAGTTTTTTTTACCTCCGTTTCAAAAAGTGTGTATATTGGTAGCTTATATATATATATATATATATATAATGAAAAATAGATATAATTTTTAACTTTCTTAACATTTAGAAGCTAGTTAAAATGAAAAATATATACATTTTGGAAGTTTTTTCTTTAAACACTTATCTTAAATAAGTCATTTTTATGGGCAAATTTGTGTAAAATTGAGAAAATAAAGACATTTCAAACCATTTTTAACGCATTTTCGGATATTTTATGTATAAAAATGATACTATTTAACATTATCTTCCATAAAATGACGATTCACATAAACTCAACAAAACGTATACCATATATTTGTAAATAACATATTAAAAACATAATATTTATTCTCAAAATAAAATCTTAAAATCGAAACATTACAAAAATATCTTATCAAAAATTTGTCAAAATTGACATTTTCCTCATTGACATGAAACTAATCAAGAATATTATGTAGGTTGAAATCTTTATCGAAATCGACATTTTCTCCAAATTGAGTCTCTTCGTAGACTTCAATGTACTTTTACTACAGTTTAAAAACCATATCAAATTATTTAAACATCATAATAAAACATTAAGAAAACAAATATAAAAATATATAATATTAAATTAATACCTCATGGCATAAAAAAACAAATATATAACTATACAATTTAAATTGAAAACATAACACCATAAGAAATAAATTAAGTACTACATAAAACAACCATAATATTTTTTAAAAGAACAAACACCTTAAAATTGGGATGTAAATGGTTTAATGTAGATTTGTTCGTAAGCATTATGGGGAGAGCGCTTAGAAGGTCGATTCTTGGAATCAAGCCCCTAAAGGCCCCATCCAAGTGTTGGCACCACCACTTGGATGGGGCTTAGGGAGATCGATTTCAAGAATCGACTCCTTAAGCTATCTCTTGATAATCCATTAAAAATCCCATGTAAAACCACACTCAATGTTTTATGTACATTATAATATTTTGTTTATTAATTTATGTATTTTTTTGTGTTGTTTGTTCTCAAATATATTTTATATTTTTTTAAATGTTTTGTTATATTGCTATTTTTATTACTGATTTTTCAATGTTGTTTTTTTTATTATTATTATTATTTGTATTTTTGTTATAGTTTTTAAGGTATAATACAAAAAATTTGAATTTATTTTAAGAATAATCTAATTTTTAAAATTTAAATGTATCCTGATATTTTATTTTAATTTTTTTGTTATTTAAGTTTTTTTTGTTTTTAAATGTGTTTTATGTTTTTTTGTTATTTAATTGTTTTTTATGTTTTTTTTGAATTTGTGTTTTTTATTTTAATTTTAAGAGTTTATGTTCAACAATGTTGATTGTTAGGGTCACATTTTAGAACAAGGTGTAATTTTAACCCCCTCCAAAAAAAGGGTGATTCTAAAAGCACAATATTTTATTGAGGGGTTGATTTAGGGTCTTGATTGCAATCGCATAGGTCGGGGTCTCATAAAAGTTGTAATTTTAGCTCCAAAAAAATGGTGCTACCAGTAGCAACACTTTTCAAATCGATGGTTGTTTTTGTTGTTTTTAACACAAAAATGTGAGTTTTTATGGCCAAAGTTCTTGTTTTGAGTATAAAATTCTCGTCAAGTTGTATAACTTGTTCTATTAATGGATTAAAAATATCACATAAATTAGTGGTCAAACATGAATCTATTATGGGCATCTTAATGAATTCCTTTATTGGCACAATATTCTGATGGTAGTTAACTTCAATAAATGCGAACAATGATCCAATAGTAGCTAACTTGGTTTATTATTTTCTATGCAATCTTTATTAATGTGGAAAAAATTCCCACATATAGGGATATGCCATTATAATAATAGTGTGGTAACTCACATGGATAAAATCCATAGGTAGGATTGGGTAATTTGAAGACAATATACAAAAAACTTGTTGGCCCTAGGAAAAGATAGACATAATGAGGCCGGAATTCTACTTGGAAATATGAAGAGTCTGGTTGCGCATGAAAGGAAGTTGCAACAGAGGAAGAGATACCACATAAGAAGTAGTGGTAGAAGGAAAGTTGTGACAGAAGCAGCCGCGAGGGAAGAAGTTCGCAACAGAAGGGAAGATGTGACGAGATTAACCGTGACGGAAGGAACCATGATAGAAGAAAACATGCAGCGGTTGAAAAAAAATAGCTCAAGATATCATGGGTAAGGAGTCAGTTAGGATAGCGCATGCTTTAGGGAATAAAGCATCTTTGTATTTTGGGTTGATAGTGCCTACTGAAAGTTGTAACTGAAATGAACGAGAATATGAATGGCAGCTTATCGACTAACAAAATGAAGTCAGTTGACTACGACGTGTAAGAGTCTATAAAAGGGAGAACCCAAGATTTGTGCGGGTTGGTCAGTTGGTTGGTTTGAGTTCGTCCTGGTTGTTTGTTGTCTGTCAATAGAGTTGTATAGTTTTAGAGAAGAGAGAGTCGATCTAGGTTGTGTGCGGATCGACAGTAGGTTGAAGGAGAGGAAAACTTCATAGACCTGAGACTAGAGAGCATGAGAGGAGAGAGAAGCCTGTATAGAGTGTAGAAGGAGATCTAGAACAGAGACTGCAAGTTGAGTGCACAAACGAAAGGTGCCATATATTTCTCATGCCAGATGAAGAGCGCCTTTGTGGTTTTCCTCGGATGAGTTTCCACCTTAAATGTTATCTGTGTATATTTAATGAATGTGCTTATGTCGAATGAATATATATTGTAAATGAATGTATGTGTATTTGCTTATGAATGAGTCCTTATATGCATCTGTTGCACTGTTGTTAGTTGGAATCGCTAATAAGGAAGTATATTAACTGTTATAATCTCTTTCGACAAACAAATAGAGTCATATCTTGAATACATGCAATAAGAGAAGTAATATAACCATCGGCTTCAGTCGAGCAAGATAGTAAGGTGCCAAGGAAGAGGAAATCCCCACACAACTGCAAACACTGATTCTGCCAGTCACCCGTAAGAGATATCTTGAGTGAGACTGCATCTGCGTCGCAAGTGCTACCGACTGAGCTCTATTCCATGAGGCCGATATCTTGGGCTTTGTTGACGGACAAACTAGGGGCTGAACCCGGGTCGAGGGAGAAACACCAACAAAACCATAAACAATGTTACTATGAGATTAAAGAAGAATGTGATCACATCAACTCAAAGTTTTACATCAAAATCTAGTTGAGTTTGATTGAATTTAGTGGTTTTCATCATCTAAAAAATTTCTAAATATCTCAATGTTATGCATATATATTTTCAATAATCATGTCAAATTATATATATATTTTATTCCACAAATATATGTACAATCCATGGAATAAAATAATATATCTATATATTATATGGCTTCTAGTAGAGAAGTATCAAATAATGATACTACATAATAATAATAATAAATATGAAGATTATAGAAGAAAAAATAAAAACATAATAATGGATGATGATAGCAATAAAAAGCTCAAGTGAATTGTAATTACATACATTATAATATATATAATATTGCAAAATATATATTTATTTTATGAAACGTTGCATGTATAATTCTAATCATTACTTTCAATGTTATGTTTTATATCATTTATTGATAATAAAAAATTAGACCATTTTTAAAGAGTAACAAAAATAAGGGTTTTAGATTTATCCCTACATTTTTCAGTGAGATTTAGATTTATCCTACATCCTACATTTTTCAATGAGATTTAGATTGTTACTAGATCGATCCAATATGTCATGTATTCCATGGCACTTATTTGTTTTATGTCATGTATATATTATGGTTTAAGCATAGGGGCGAATATATGGTGAACAAAGACGAAGATTTGTCTCGAGAGATTATAAAGAAGAATCTTTTAAATATAATGATATACAAGTTGATAAAAAATAAGAGGTTTTAAGATTATAACGGAAATTTTTAGCACTGTCATGACATAATAATCAGTCAAATAAATAATATATACAAGATATCAAAGTGAAATATGTTTAAATTAATCTTCTTTTTAGTCATTCGTGTGTTTATAGTCTTTTACTTTTTATATTTTTTCATTAATTGAAATATATTATATTCTTCTATATTGATGATGATAAGAGTGAATCAGATAAAATATATTATTCACAACTTTTTTAGCATATAAAGTTTTTTTTTTTTTTTAACAGAAACAGAAAGGAGGATTATATTAACAGGCTGTGCATAGCCATTCATTACAACAGAAGAAGGAAATATAAAGCCAGCAGGTCAAAATTGCTGCACATCTGGCTTGTCCTGAAAGTTTCCCATAAGGCAGAGCATATGATCGTTCCAAAATTACAAAAGATGCGAGTAGTATATACCCTCACAAACTGGCTACAAAACAAAATGCAAAGAAACATAACCCAAACAAAATTGAAACAGAATAAACAAGAGACATAATTTAATTGCCTCTCAGAGTCCTGGGCTGCAGAACAGATTCTTCTTCCATGGGTTGTTCAGCTGTTTCATTTACTCCATTAACCCTGCTCTCCTGGTTCATAGAGATGAGCTTCTCGAGGTCTTCCTCTATTCGTTCCACTCTGCCCAGCAGCTCGCGCAGGTTGCTCTCGAGATCTTCTGTTCGGGCGCCATTATTACTGACCTCAAGCGATGTGCGACTCACAGTTTCACTCATACTTTTAATTTCCTTGGCCATTTCTTTGTTGTCCATTACCCCTATAGCAGTCATCTCGTACAGCCTGCGCAGATTCTTTTTTATGTCCAGCAGTCCAGCATTATCACCAAAGTGAGTCATTCCTCCAGAGTCAGGCGTTATTGCTATTTGAGAAAATTGAATGTGCAGAGGGAAAACAGAAATACCCTGGTTCTCACCCCAGCGCACTGAATAAACACTCCAGAGGTCGGCAATTTCTTGTTGCAGAGCAGAAACACTAAGATTGTCTGAGCAAGACAGAGTTCCCAGAGCGTCGTTCTTCCAGCCAGAGCAGAGGCATCCCAAGACTTTATCCTGTCTGTCTGCTCGAGAAGGAGATGAATCAACGTGACTATCGATGTCCCAGGCTGCTGAGGGATAACTACATTGGCATAAGGAGAAGGCAGACAGAGCAAGGCACTCCTTTACAAAGGCACGGATGAGGGGGAGCCCATGCCAAGGGATTCCCAGCAGTCTCCCACCCCCTACTCCAGCTACCACATTCAGCAAGAAATTCACAGAGCCGGGAGAGTCGTGACCAAAATCCAGAACATTACAATGGAGCGAATCTAAGCAAGGAGGCAACATAGAGATAGGGATGAAGGGCCACCGATCGTGCGAGAAGGAATGGCAATAAATTGAAGGCCTGAAGTGTTTTAATTCAGCTGCTGCCGAGGAGGGAAGAATGGCCCACGCGGCCTTCGAAGGAGGGCAAACAGGACTTGTCATTGAATGCAAAGAGCCGCCAAGAGGAGGGGGGAGGTGAGGGCCAGCTGGAGGGGGAGTTAAGTGAGAGGAAAGCCGGTCGATGGAGGGGATAAGGAGAAGGAAAAGGGGGGGAGGAGAAAGAAGCAAGGGAGAAGGGAGAAGATAAGAAGGGGATAATGATAAAGGCCTATAATATACCTAATGTGTTCTCCGAGAGATAAGGGCTTCACTTTAGAAAATTGCATGATAAGAGTGCGAGAAAGAATACTAAAGCTTCTCGTCATGGAATGTATTTGAGGTAGGAAGGCTCGCCATCCTGGCTATAGTGGCCTTGAGGGAGACTGGCTCCGACGTTAGCCATGATATCTGCTTCCTTATTATTATGACGAAGAATGTGAAAAACCTCGAAAGATTGAGGCAGAAGAAGCTTAGCTTTTTTATATAATCAACGGCATTTAATATCTCCTGAGGGATACCCATTGATCATCTTATAGATGACATGCCGTGAATCTCCAAATATCAAGACCTTCCGGAGATTTTTGTCTCGAATGAGATGAAGACCCTGGAGTAGAGCCATCCATTCAGCTTCATTGTTGGTTCTAAAGCCAAGTCCCCAGGCAAATCTTTGTTCCACTTGTCCTCCGGGATCCACCAAGATCCCACCCGCGCCTGCTACCCCTAGCATATAAAGTTATTATTACATATTTGAATGTTATGATTTTTATTTTATTGAACATGTTTTATTTACTATGTTTTTTTTATAAAGTGACAAAAAAACAGGGTTCAATAAGTGAAAAGAGAAGTGAGCAATTTAATCAATTTCTAATGTCAAATTCAATTCATTTTCTACAATATGAATTTTCCTTCTCATCCTAGATTGTATACAAAATTGACAATTTCATCGAGTGAAAGTGTACCACTTGTTTACACGAAAAAGAAAAAAATTACAAAGTTATTTTACTATTGAATTTAAAATTTCATCATTAATTTATATATGCATGTTTTTTTTTGCTATGAAATTGAATGAATATTAGCATAATAAAGTTTTATAATCATGCTTAAATATACATATTTCATTATTATTGTATTCTAAAAATATATGCATAGTAATCATCAATCTCAATGTTGTTTAAATATTGTAAAAATAGTAATTACAAAGAAATTATAATAATTAGATTAAAACATGATTATAATTATAATAATGATAATTAATAATAGAAATAAATATTATGTTTATATTGCAATTTTGATGATAAATTTATGCATTTTTTGTATGAATATGATGTAATATGATTGAACACACACTAAAATGATGTAAATATGAGGTTAACAAGATAACAATTTTGTATTTCGACACAAATGATGCAAATATGATGCATCCAAGGCATAACATTAATGAAACATGATGCCAAATTTACACTAATAAGATGCAAAAGTTCTAAAATTAAATGCTTGTATAACACCATGACGATGCAAATTTCAACAATATCAGTGCAAACACAATGCATAACAATCCTAACAAGATGCAAAAAAAACATGCATTCAACACAAGCATAGCACAAAGTTAACACTAAAAGTTGCAATTTTTATAATGTATAATGCAATATGACATATAGGCATTGCAAAATGACTCTCTACATCGCCCACTTCTTCATTAATACAACACGAAAAAGGGTGCACATCAAAATTTATAGTTCTATGAAGTGTTGTGCGAGTGCACACATAATAAACGATGATTCCCCAAGTGTGTTGTGTTTAGCATTGCCAAAATTATTATTATTCTCAAAAAAAAAATTGCATGGCAACAATAAATATGACACCAAAATAGTGAGTTCCCCTATAAAACAAGCTTTTACACTCCTAATCAACCTTCTAACACTGAACAAAGAGTAATTAGGATTCGTAAATAGACTAGTGGATAAATTAGGGTTATGGTTACAATCACTTAGGTCACATGGTAAGAATCAGTAGGTCAACCTTCCTTAACCCAGGCTTGGGACATTAAACCCAATTATACATACGAACAATATGTTGAAGGAATTAGACCATCGTTTTGCATTATCGTAGTCCATAAGGTCCTAAAATACTAGGTAGTTCTCTTCATTGAGCAAAATTTTGATGCCAATGTCATTAAATTTGGACTAATAAGTAAGAATCTAGACTAAATAATTGTGAATTTCAAATTTGAAAGTGTTATAATTTTGATTTCAAAAGTATGGATTTCAATTTGAAAAAGTACAAATTTAGGTTCTAAAAGTGTCAATTTTAGTTATGAAAAAAATGGATTTCAATACCAAAAGTTAAATTGTTACAGTACGTATTTAGATTTAAATACCTTGAATTTATTTTATAATATGTACATAAGATCTAATCCAATATTAACGTACCATCATTAATATTTTACATCTGTATGTGCATGCATTATATCACTAACATATATTGCTAAATATATCAAGCTTGAAGAGATGCAATAAAGAAAAACAAATGATAACAATCATTGCATTACAAAGTTGTACATTTTCATAAATATTTATGGTAGTATAAATAAGGCTCCATATAAACAAAATGATGACTAAGTCAATCATTTTTACCAACTTCCTCATCTTAACTACAAACAATAAAACTTGTTTATAATAAAAAGTTTATTAACAAAACCCACATCTCTAGCTAGTACAGAAAAGAATTTAAATTTTAATAGTTTTACCTGAAACAACATATGTTATTTAAAATTGACTACTTGTAATTAATGAGTACATACATGATACACTCAATTAAAATTTGATAAGTATATAAAGTTAGCCATTCAAATAAAGTCTCTTCATTGACAACACTCTCACTCTCTCTATTTTGTTCAATTTGTTTTTGTTGTGCATCAATTGCTTCAAGTCCCTTCTAATTTCGTTTCAATGTCTCCCTTTTTCATCTTTTTTTTCTTGGGTGATGATGCCCTTATGATGTTATTCACATCAATGGACATCATTCCTTTTATTCCACAACCCACTAATAAGTTATGTTTAAATGGTTTTTTACAAAAATATGTTTTCTCTCAATGTTCATGTGGTCTTCCACCAACAAACCATTACCTTGTATGTTTTCTAAGTAGAATATAAATCTTTGTAGACATTTCCTTCTACCCTACCAAACCATATTGTCCAATGTGCATTTGATAATCATATTATGATCATGTGTCCCACAACAATATCTTCTCTTTATCTTCTCTTGGAGAGCATTCATCTCTAATCTTCCAACATAGTGATCCTCAATATATGAACATTATCCCTCAGGTAGGATTCCATGACTTTATGTGTGGGTTGTATGTGAGCATTGCTTCTTATTTCCTACACTATGAATGGATAGAAAATATTTATTGAATTAAGATATTGTCCCATTAAATTATCTTGGGATGTCCATATAGTTATCTTCCCTTGTCAATCACTTTCTTCCATAAGGATATATATGTTTCTAATTCTTTATTAGTTCTTCCTTAATTGAAACCATATTTAGCTATACATTTAACAATTAAAATTGCCCTTTAGATAAGTTTGGACAGCCATCATGAAATGAACACCTCATATTGATAATAAGTGGCTAGTTTTCATCCTAAACTAAGGTTTTATATTTCTTAATTCACAATCCATCAACTAGATGGAATTTGAAGTATTTGCATCCCTTAATACTAATTATCATTTATTTATTGTCCAACATGTGTGGATCAATAAAGCTCTTAAAGTTAGATAATTCAACAATTAGATATGAAATGAAGGAATAGTGTCCAGCAACTCTAACAATGAAAATATGTATTTCTACTTTATTTGAGCTTATAACCTCCCATAAGTTTATCTATGTCCTCATGTGTGTGTCCCACTAGGAGGACAGAAACTTCAACAATGCAAAACACCGCCTTTTTGTTGTTGAGGGACGCAAATACAAACACAATGATTTTTGTTATAACCCACCCAATTATCCATTTGTAGTAATATATTGGTGACAATTTTTTGTTCGACCTGTAACACTTTTTAACAGCAACACTTACCTTAGGTGCTTTAATATCACTTGCTTATATAACAACTATTTTTTCATAAGATTCAATTTGTAATAGTGCTTCATACAATGGGTGGTTTGACATTCCCCTATTGTATAATTCTTAGCTTTTACAAGATTATAGCAGTATAACTTAATTGCAAATACATAGTAGGATCTCTAGAAGAAAGACAAAGCACATAAACAAAGAACACAAGAATTTATCCTAGGAAACCCAATCGGGAAAAACCCAGCAAACCTTCATATAGAGATGATAGCTTATGAGAGAAAAGAGAAGAAGAGAGAGAGAGAGAGAGAGAGAGAGAGAGAGAGAGAGAGAGAAGAGTCTCTCTACGATACAAACCCATAAAAATACACCTTACTGCAGTAGCGAACCTCCTTATGCTGGAGCGAATTTGAGTAACAAATGAGGGGTGCCTCCTATTTATATGGATTTTCCAAGTGACTTTTTACTAGGGAAGACTTGAGAGCCTTACTGGGGCTGACTTGTCTTGGGGAAATAAAAATAATATTTATTTTTATTATTTTCTTTACTTAGTCTTCCCCATGGTTTACATTGATTCTTTCTAGGGTTTACATGAGTAATTACATCGGTATAATCTCCCGTAGGAGGTACAAGGAAATACAATACAAGTATAATAAGAATAACTTCTGAAGTTGCACAATTTCCAACACTCCCTCTCAACAAGGAAGGTATTTTTCAGATATGGTCATCATCAACATCACAAACATCTGGGTGTATTTTGTACATCTAATTTGTCTTGATCATCTCTATACATACTGAAGGTTGTCAACACTATCTCCATCTGTCGAGAGGTGTCATTATGTATCTAATCCACTTAGTCCACTGGTAGATCCATCAATTATGAAACTCTACACAGTCCATCGGAGAATACAACAATCAACATCTCATCTACTACAAGTATGTCTCTAACCGAGAACCGGGACATGCTTCACACGACCATCTACTACAAGTTCCTCTCAAGTGTCGATGGGATTTCTCCCACACCAGAATGAGAACCAAGGTGAATAGCGGTCACCAGTGTACACGACCATCTGCTACATATTCGTCTCTACTGCCAATGGGATTTCTCTCAAACCAGGCTAAGAACTAGAACGAGTAGTGGTCACCAGTGCACACAACCGTCTACTTCCTTCCCGTCTCAATATGTCGATGGGATTTCTCCCATACCAGGATGAGAACCAGCGAAAGTAGAGACCACCAGTGTACACGACCATTTACTACTTGTTCATCTCTACTACCGATGGGATTTCTCCCACACCAGGCTAAGAACCAAAACGAATAGTGGTCACTAGTGTAGACGGCCATCTGCTACCTTCCTGTTTCACAATGCATATGGGATTTCTTCCATACCAGGCTGAGATCTAGAACAAGTAGAGGCACCGGTGTGAAAGCAATGTAGATGTATGTCTTAAATTTTCCTCTCCACGAGGGATGCATTATCTTCTACTCCAATTCTTCTGTGAAAGTAAGCAAACTTTGTCCTGAGAAGAGGCTTGGTGAGAATATATACAGTCTAGTCATTTGTAAAAACATTTTGTAACTCGACCGCACCTTTTTGCACCATATCACGAATGTAGTGATATCAAATCTCTATATGCTTTGTCTTATAGTGAAATATGGGATTCACTGACATATGTATACAACTCTGATTATCACAGTGAATCACAGTTGGTCCTGGAATCTGACCAAACAATCCTGCAAGAAGTTTTCGAAGCCATACTGCTTCTCGAGTTGTTGTACTAGCAGCCATATAATCGGCCTCTACAATGCTAAGTGATGTTGATGTCTACTTCCTACTACACCAAGAAATTACTGCATAACCCAAACTAAAGCAACACTCGGAAGTACTCTTCATGTCTACAACACATTCGGCCCAATCTAAATTACAAAATCCTTGCAATGACAAACCACATCCTAAAGCATATCTTAGTCCATATCCCACAGTGCCACGTAAGTATCTGAGAACATGTTTTGCAGTAATCCAGTGAATCTGCCTTGGAGCACTCATAAACTGGCTGAGAGTGTTCACAACTAAACATATATTTGGTCTGGTGTTCGTTAGATACATTAGAGATCCAATCAACTAGTGATACATGGTGGGATCAATCAAATCTGAATCTAAAGCAAATTCCCTCAACTTATTTAGATTTGCATCCATCGAAGTAGCCATGGACTTGCAGTCCAATATCCCGAATCTCTTCAATATCAATGGTGTATTTTCCTTAACTTAGGAAAATTTCCTTCTACCTTTGCCATACTTCTAGTACCAAGAAGCAATGCATCAATCCAAGATCCTTCATTTCAAACTCAGAGGCAAGCTTCTTCTTACACCATTCAATAAGTTTCTCATTACCTATGAGAAACAAGTCATCCACATACAGAACCAAAATCAGTGGCTCATTATCCATAATCTTGTAGTAAATATTGGGATCTGCATCACTCTTGGTGAATCCCAAGTTTACCAGGGATCCGTCTATCCATCCATACCAAGCACAAGGTGCTTGCTTGAGTCCAAATAATGCATTTTTCAGTTTACATACGTGAGACTCTTTCCCATGGACGATAAACCCGTTTGGTTGTTCAATGTAAACCTCTTCCTCAATAATACCATTGAGGAAGGCGGTCTTTACATCCATCTGATGCAGCTTCCATCCCATAGTTGAAGCAATAGCAATGATGGTTTTGGTGGAAGTATATCGAGCCACAGGAGAAAATGTTTCATCATAGTCAATTCCCTCTTTCTAAGAGAATTCTCTGGCAACAAATCTAGCCTTATGTTTTTCCACAATGCCATCTACTTTGTGTTTAATCTTGAAAAGCCATTTGGAAGTCACTACTGACTTCCCCTTAGGTCACAGTACAACCTCATGTATGTCATTCTTCATGATGGACTGGAATTCCTCCGTCATGGAATCTTTCCAAACTTGGTGTCTAGATGCTCCTGCATACATGGTAGGTTCTGAGTCAATGATGCAACTCATCAATGCTACATAACTCGAGAACCTCTGAAGCCTTTTCTTCTCGATAGGTTCCATGTGGAACTTCATGCCCCTCTGCATCCTGTAATGTTTGTTGTGCCTACCTAGGTCATTTCCATCTTATTTCCATATTTGTGGGAGCATCAACTGGCTCAACTGGATCAATGGGATCAATCGGTTCATTCTTTTCTTTAAATTCTCTCTTACCTTCTGGAGGGGGGGATGATCTCATCTCTTCGTCATCATTGATCTTCATATCATATCCTCTTCCTTTTTGGATAGCCATCTCTTCTTCAAAGGTCACATCCCTGCTGACTTCGATCTGCCTCAATCCTGGGATGTATATTTTGTAAGCCTTTGAAGACTCACTACCCCACGAATGTTCCCTTCTTGCATGAAGGTTCTAGCTTTGTACTTTTATCCTTGGGCACAAGAATGTAGACTGGACAGCCAAAGATACGAAAGGTGGCCCACTTCTAGCTTCACTCCTGTGAATGCTTCTTATGGATATCATGTTCTTCAAGGTTTTATGAGGGCACGCATTTTGTAAATAAACAGTTGTTCTTGATGCTTCTACCCATAAGAACATTGGTAGACTCTGGTCATGTATCATGGCTTTGGTTGCCTCCACAATTGTTCAGTTCTTTCTTTCCACAACCCCACTTTTTTAGGGTTGTAGGGAACTGTGAGTTGCCTCTTATTTCCTACTTCCTTGCAGAAATCATTGAATTTTGTAGAAGTATATTCTCCACCATTGTCTGCTCTCATGATCTTAATCCTTCTTCCTGACAGATTATCGACGTGTGCTTTGAATTCTTTGAACTCGTTGAGTACTTTCTAGACCCAGCTTGTGTACATGACCCAACATGCAGAGAGGAATCCAATCCTCATTCAGGATCCAACCTAATTACAAACACCAGTATGTTCGAATGAACACAAGGTTCATGTCAAATGTAAAATATCTACCAAAATATTATATTTTATCCACCAAAATACTTTTCTTCATATGATATCTTCATACTTATACTTCATTTTTCACACCTCTTCATTAAACATTATGTATTTCCATGTATTCACACATTTTCATAAACTTTTAACTATCTCTTGTAATCATGTGTTTCTTTAATATATAAAAATTATTAATAAAAAGAAAACAGCGTTAACTAGTTTTGGTTATAACTAGTTTTGACTTTTAACTCCTATTTTCCCTTTTTGTTTTTAAAAACTTTGTTTAAACATTATAACACAAAAAAACCTTTCTTTTTACCAAATTTATGTTTATTCTTCTAAATACATTCATGTAGCTTCTCTTTTATCATTTCTCTGTTTATGAATAATATGCTTCTGTTTTTACTTCAGAAATAATAAACTCTATTTTAAATTAATGATAAACTGTTTATTATGTTTTAATAATAAACAATTTATTTCTCGAATATTAACTAATCCAACATTCCCCAAACCATAGCGTAGAGCCTTCTTAGTATATGCAGGAGTATATTGATTATTTATTTCATGATATCTTAATCATTCCGTATTTTTATTAAATTGACTTAGCTGGGCAATTTAAATTAAAACTTGTTTCAACATATACTTAATTTAGGCATATTCAGATTTCTCTGTAAAACAGAATTTTTCTTCAACTTGGGAATTCACTTTTTCACATTCCTGTAGTTGGCAGTAGTTGGCAGTGGTTGTCATCGATGTCAAGAGGAGTTCAATGATGACAAAGCACTAACCAAGACATGATAGCAGGGCAAACTTAGTAAAGAAAAAGGAATGTCTAAAGAATAACCAAGGCATGATGGCAGGGCAAACTCAATAAAAGACAAAGGAATGTCAAAGAAAGTGATGACATGGCATATATGATGTGGCGTGTGTGACGAGGCTTGAAATACACTTGATGGTGTCCTAGTGCTATCAGGAAGTCAGGATTACAAATTGACATTATTTTGGAAAGATATGACAATTTTGTGAAAAAACAGGAAAATGACTAAATATA
>LPNX011227883.1:100909-205918 GCA_001517045.1 Pseudotsuga menziesii | reverse complement strand
CCCCCCCCCCCCCCCCTCTCAGTGTCTGAGACCTGTTTCTACACATCATATCCTCTTCCTTTTTGGATAGCCATCTCTTCTTCAAAGGTCACATCCCTGTTGACTTCAATCTGCCTCAATCCTGGGATGTATATTTTGTAAGCCTTTGAAGACTCACTATATCCCACGAATGTTCTCTTCTTGCATGAAGGTTTTAGCTTCGTACTTTTATCCTTGGGCACATGAATGTAGACTGGACAACCAAAGATACGAAAGGTCGCCTACTTTTGGCTTCACTCCTATGAAGGCTTCTTATGGATGTCATGTTCTTCAAGGTTTTATGAGGGCACATGCTTTGTAAATAAACAGTTGTTCTTGATGCTTCTGCCCATAAAAACATTTGTAGACTCCGGTCATGTATCATGGCTTTGGTTGCCTCCACAATTGTTCAGTTCTTTCTTTCCGCAACCCCATTTTTTTAGGGTTGTAAGGAACTATGAGTTGCCTCTTAATTCCTACTTCCTTACATAAATCATTGAATTTTGTAGAGGTATATTCTCCACCATTGTCTGCTCTCACGATCTTAATCCTTCTTCCTGACAGATTATCAACTTGTGCTTTGAATTCTTTAAACTCGCTGAGTACTTTCTCAAATTCCTTGGTCTTGAGAAAGTATATCCACGTCTTTCATGAGTGGTCACCAATAAATGTTACATAGTAGTTGTAACCACCCAATGAAGTAATAGTCATGGGTACGCATAAGTTAGAGTGGACTAGATGCAATATCCCCTTGGATCTGCTTTCACTTTTTGAAAAAGAACCCTTGGTATTCTTACAAAGTGCACATCCTCTACATATACCATCATGGTCTACATGAAGCATTAGTAGACCTGTCACCATGATCCTTAATGTTGAGAGAGCATGATAGTTTAGATGAGCTAGTCTTATGTGCCATAACTCACTAATGTTAGTGGAATCATGGACTAAAGCTTAAGTTGGTAAGGTGCTCAAATGATACAAGCTCCCCTCCCTTACACCAATCACTTTTGTTGTGTTCATGCAAGAATTTATGTGTCATGCAAGCACCTTTCCATTTGCAAATGTAACCCTATATACCTTGTCCTCTAAGGCAGAGATGGAGACATGGTTTCTTTTCATACTAGGTACATAAAGCACATCATTCAGGTGCAGTAAGTTATTGAATTCTAACTGAAGAGAGATAGATCCAAATCCTTTCACAGTTAGTTGGCATTGTCTCCAAGTACAACACGGAGATGAGATTCTTTCTCAACAACTTCTGAGAGATTCTCTTTATAACCAGTCATATGTTTAGAAGCACCACTATCTATAAGCCATGTATCACTATTGGTGGGAACAATACCTTATAATGCTGATATGGAGAAGAATGATGTACGATCTCCATTTCTTTGTTTCTTGTGATGATGACCTTCTTCCACATCAGTTGTTGAAGCTTCATGCTTCTTCTTGTTTGCACTAAAGCACTTCTTTTCCTAGTGACCATATTTCTTGCACTTACGGCATTGTATGTGTGATAAATCCTTCTTCTTTTCCCTCGAATATGGAGAACTTGGTCTCCTAGCTTGGTGCTTATGGTTGTGAAACTTCCTTCCTTTTCCCTTGTTTTTCTTGGCACGAGTGAGGAAGGCTTGATTCTCCTCAACTTGAGGACCATGGAGTCTTTGTCTTGTTGCAATCCTTGTCTCTTCCTAAGTGCAGTCTTCCCATAACCTATCAAATTTGGGCAGCTTGGTTCGACCACTTATGGTTTGGATGAAGAACTCTCAAAATGGTGGAAGACCATTTAGAGTGGTCATGAAAAGCTCCTTATCTTCAATGTTATCTCCATTGGCCCTTAGCTTGTCCCAAAATTCGGTGATCCTCATGAAATATGAGGCAATTGATTCAGACTTGATCATCTTCATATTTGATAGTCGGTTCCTCAATGTGAGAATCATATTGATGCTACTGTGTTCAAATAACTTCTTCAAGGTCCTGAACATCTTCCTAGTTGTCTTCTTTTCTGAGACATGCAGAACTAAGTGATCTTTGACTGAGTCCACTAGAATCCTTCTTGATTTAGCATCACTCTTCCTCCACTGGGACTTGTCTTCTTATGTTTCCAATTTTGGAACCTTCTCATTGACAAACTTCAAGAAATCATTTTCTTCCAGGATGAGAAGAACTCTAGGCTTCTAGGATATGAAGTTTGTACCCCATCAAGATGATCTTCAACCTTCATTCCAATCATCTTGTCTGCATATCTAAACCAGAAACCCTAGTAGGAGTTAGGTCAAAAATGAACTTTTGAATTTAAAGAAACTAACCTCGCAAATAGATGCGCCCTAACAAGGCAAGTTGAGGGAAGGTGAGCTCGAGCCAAAGCAGTGGCATGATCATCACAAAAATTGAAACCCTAATTTCTGTTGCAATAGAATTAGGTCAAAAATGAAACTTCTCATTATTTGATTTTTCCTTCACCAAAATATGTGTCTCCCCCAAAGCGAAGTTTCCAAAACTCTTCTTATGCTAAGGAGATGAGGGAAGGCCTTGGAAGGTCAAACCCTAGCTTTCAGCAATGGCCTATTCTAGAGCTGCTCTAATTCCATGTTAGTTTTTACAAGATTATAGCAGTATAACTTAATTGCAAATAACCAATAGGATCTCTAGAAGAAAGACAAAGCACACAAACAAAGAACACAAGAATTTATCCTAGGAAACCCAATCAGGGAAAACCCAAAAAAACATCCGTATAAAGATGATAGCTTTTGATAGCATAGAGAAGAAGAAAGAGATAGAGAAGAGTCTCCCTATGATACAGCCCCAGAAAAATACACCTTCTGACTACAGTAGCAAACCTCCTTATGTTGGAGTGAACTTGAGTGAGTGAATAACAAATGAGGAGGGGCACCTCCTATTTATATTGATTTTCCAAGTGACTTTTTACTAGGGCCGACTTGTCATGGGGAAATAAAAATAATATTTATTTTTATTATTTTCTTTACTTATTCTTCCCTAGGGTTTACATTGATTCTTTCTAGGGTCTACATGAGTAATTACATCAGTATAATCCCCCTTAGGAGGTACAAGGAAATACAATACAAGTACAATAAGAATAACTTTTGAAGTTGCACAATTTCCAACAATAACAAATTCCCATATCAATCCATCATTGGTTTGTTGGGATCCTTGAGGAATTTAGCTAATAAATTCATAGTGAAGTTTGAACGCGTCTCTAAAACAGAAAGGTTGAAGTGGTCGAAGCATATAGTCGTGTAAGCATGCTAGTCAAGAAAATTGAGAGATTCATGACACTATTCATAGTGTTATCCTTCCTACTCAACCTTGGTATAGAAGACATTGCCTTGTTCATCTTGTCATGCACAATGCTCAAGTAAGGGTTAAGATGCTTCTTTAAATTCAATATGTGGACATAGTACACATTGCGATAACTTGTAATATAGTTATTATGGACTATTTGAACTGCCCACAACTATTCCACTTCAATTGGAATGGTTGTGGCCTTAAGTTTGTTGGTGAATGAGACAATCATTACACCTTCCAAAGAATTTATTCATTGTGGTTGCAACATCTACAAATTTATTTATCATTCTGGTGTTGGAATTGGATTGTGACACTAAAGCAAGACTTGTTGATTACATGTCTTGATTATCTTTTTTGCAAAGTGAATCCTACTTCACATTTGAAGGTAATAATCAAAGAGGTGCCCCGGTTCCATCTTAGCATAGTGGGAGCATTACATGTGGATCCTTAACTGAATTTTGGTCCACAATATTACAAACACTTGCCTTTTATGCAAATATACTAGATTTGGATTTTTGTAATGCACTATTACCATTCACTACCTTCAACTCACCATTCTTAAATCGATCCATGTAGTGATAGAAAGTGCTTATTTTTATTCGATAATGTCAATATGCCAACCACAAGAGAACGCCAAAAATATAATGTGTGTGGGCTTAAAACACTTGTATTAGAGAGCCTTAACTCAATGATCAAAAGATGATTTACAAATGAAGCTTGAGTGGTGTATTTATGATTTACAAATCAAGTAGGTAGGACATCCTATCAAGAGGATTATGGGTGCACATAAGTAGGGGCACACTCCAAAGAGGGTTATTGAGCCAACATATCAAAGTTGACTATGCCGGCTTTATCCACACCTAGTAATACCATAAAAGAATAGTATAGCCTTAGCCATGATTACAAGTACACCATTAATAAATATGAATGGGTTGTGACCACATGTACAAATCACACCAATAATTCCACTACTATGGTCAAATGAATGAGGATCATGTTGTGCTCTCTTATGTTTTATGTGAGTTTATTGCTATATCTTAATGGTTAATGGAGGACTCCTTGTAATGGTTTTCACTCGGCACCTTCAAGTGTCCACTAACATGGACAATGTTGACCCAAAATTGTGCGTTTGGTGTTCAAAACGTGGCAATAGAATACAAGGTTCTTATGCACTAGTTATGTCATGTATGCTTATGGGTTACCTTTTTATACATATCTCAAGCACCTAAACATTGTGTACTAGTTCAATTTTCCATGAGTGCGCTGACTCATCTTGGTGATCTCTTATGCCTTGGCATGCATCCATCATGTGCATACTTTAATTTGGGTCCATTCCAACCTTTAAAAACGAGGTTGCATTGCACCAACAAGGGTTTTGTTGAGTTCTCACTTTTTTCATATTTTCAGCAATCCTAGGCATGGATTAAACCTACCTAGATGTTTTCGGCAATCATGATAGCCATCCCCTTGTGCAATTCTTCATCAATAGCCAATTATCCCATTTTAAGCATCTTTTTATGGATTCTAGCATTGTAATTTAACACATTAAAAAAATAGGTGTGAATGGATCTAAGTCAATGTTTTAGTTACTGAATCATGTGAATCTCCTCACAATATTTCAATCAGCCCAACTTTGTGTGATTTCAACTTCATATGTTCAAGTTACAGCCTATGCAAGTTGTGTGTGTTACAGGGTTGGATTCTAATAACAAAGCTTCATACATTACAAAGTACAATCCATTGCCACCAAAATGGCAATCTAAAAGTTGTGTGAATTACATTGATACACAAACTTCACAACATTATATCAAGTGACCTATTCTAGCCTCCAAAAATTGCAACTTTTGCATTTTCTATGTCGTTGACAAATCACCTCTAAACTTATGTTTGACATTAAAAGGCATTGTTTATGCCATCCAAACTAATGTTTGAGCATTAAAAAGCATTGTTTATGCCATCCAAACTTATGTTTGAACATTAAAAAGATTTATGTCATCCAAATTATTGGCACAATGCTTCCATAACTTTGTTCTTGTCAAGTACATACCAATAGTATATGGTATGTTAGGTTCTAACTCTTANATATGGTATGTTAGGTTCTATCTCTTAGTGATCAAGATTTAGTTGTTGTATGTTCAAGTATCTCTCTCTCTCTCTCTCTCTCTCTCTCTCTCTCTCTCTCTCTCTCTCTCTCACACACACACACAAATATATATATATCACTTCTACTTGCCCGCCAAGCTAACTTAGAGCCCATCCCGCATACTTTGTCTAGTTTTAAATATTTAAAATATTTGGAATATATAGTTTCAATGATATTTACAATATATATATATATATATATATATATATATGGAGGATGGACTCTAAGTTAGCTTGGAGGCCAAGCAAACAAGGGATTTGTAATATATATATTGAGTTGGTTGTAGTAGAACGTGCTTCATTGGCTTTTGTATATAGAGAGATAATGAAAAAGGAGGTTATTGAAGTATAAGCTACAAAAGCTTACGCGGGGCTTGGACCTTATGGAGGAAGGCATGAATCCACTAAAGAAGAGCTTATGGTGATAGCTTAGAGCCCTACCAAGAGTGCTTGGAAATACTTGAGATATTCCAAGGAAAAATATAAGGAGACTATTTTACAAGCTTAAAGACCTTCTACACCATTCAAAGGTTCTCACACCTTATCTTCCAAAGAGACTTATCAAGGTTGGTTACGACTCTCTCTTTGCTTAGGTTATTATATTTCAATACTTTGTGTATAAATCCATTATCCAACATTGAACTAATTCACAAATCAAATCCAAAATCCAAAATGGAGTTTTTTAGAATGTTTAAAGGCTATGTTGCTTATTTTCAATGTTATTTCTGGCTCCTTTTACTTAATTCTTAAAACAACATTTTGAATAAGAATTTTAATGTTATTCAATATGTATATATAAATGAGTATGGTGTTTTTGGAGTAAGACCTAAAATTGTATTATATTTGTTAAGAGCTCGTCTTCCTCGGACATAAGGAAACAAGTTAACGACCCAAGACCCAAAGGAATCTAGTAGGAGTGGAAGTTTGCCCCCTTATGAACCACTAGCAGTTTATTTCAGGTGGCAAGGTTTACTTTGAATAACTGTGATGAGTCGACTTGCATTTGCAAATAGCAACCAGTGATGATTGTCGTCACTACCAGTTTGGCAACTGGGTTATGATAGGTTTTGACATCTTTGAAAGTAAATGAATAAGGTGAGCATTATGTAATGAATAACTGTAATGGAATGGGGATATGAATGTTAAGATACACAAGTAAGTTTGGGATGCCAATGAGATACTTATCATAAACATAAATCTCATACCCATGTAACCATGAGGAAGGTGGGAGGAAAGATTCAAATCCATAAACAATGCCTCTTTTGTGATTTTTCAAAGGTCAAAGGCTAATAACTCTTAGAGCACCTTTAAAGGGATACTTGTAGGGAGCACTTTGAAGAGTTTTGAGAAACCAATATGCAATGAAAAAACCTAGATGTTAGGGAAATTTAGACTCACCCCTCCCTTCCTAATGCATTTTTTTAGGTTTTCTTGTATTTTTTAGGACAATTAAGCCCAAAGATTGGGGACCCGACTCAAATTGTTAATGTTTTTCCAACCATCTAAAGAAGAGCCAAACAAAGTGCCAAATGGAAATTTATAATCCAAATACTACCAATATTGAGACCATTTTGAGATAGCCTTGGATGGTCACTTAAGATCACTCGACCACCTCATCCTTTCCAACATTTCTCCTATTATCTTTGTGCGTTGACTTCTCTTGTAATCTCAATGTCTACCAATAGGATTCTTCAATTGTGTTTCTCTTATGCAAGATCATCTCATTCTTCACTGCAAAGGCCAATCCATTCACATACCTTGAGAATCTTTGCTTATTTTTATCATCATTGTGAAAATTTCTACATTCTTGAATTTTAATGCAAAATATAAATTTTAACTATTTCCTAGATTTTTCCTAGATCTTCACCTTGTTTGTTTTCAGCCTTGGGTCTGTAATGAAATATAAATAAAACAACAGTAACAGTAGGCAATGTTTCACTTCTTAACAACCCCAATCCATTAGGCAATTCAAGATAAAATATACCAATGTGTGCCAACAAGTTTCATCCCTCTAGGGCAATCTTATCATGCCTATAGCATATCTAAAAATAACTTACGACGGTTGTAAATAAAGCAACAAATCTATGCTATCTTCTTCAACACGTGTTAAATCACTTAGCAATAGCAGCTTTATCTTATGTTAAATCAACAAGCTGCATAAAAGTGTTGGAAATTATAAAACCATGAAAAAATAAAGGGTTGAAATCAAATCTGCAATTGCACAAGTATTGTATAGCTGGAAACTTCATTAATATGAAAAAAGATGAAGTTCATGTACATACCATAGCCTTATCCCAAGGCTAGTACAATCATCTAGTTCTTCAAAACCTTAGCTAGGGAAAACAATGAAAACCCTAGCTCACGCCAAGAAGCTCCAACACCTGGAATCACACAAGCAAGTCCTCTAAGGCAATACATCTCCTCTTCCTCTTCACTTCAACAAGTACAACCTAGGGTTTCATCTCAAAACCCTAATATCCATGTCTCCAAGGGATTAAATCCTAACTCTAGTATTCAAGATGCTCCAACAAGCTCCAAGAAACCCTAGCGACTTCAAGACAAGATAGATAAAGTAATGAAGACGCACAAGAAAGAGGAATGTTAGCTCACTCCTCTTGATCACACCTCTAACACCAGATGAACAAGAATGAATGAATGATCATCTCTAATGTCTTATTCACAAGAGTAAACCCTAATATCGCACAAGAGCAAGCTTCCAACAAATACATTATCTTTCCCTTTCATATCTTCTCCTAGGATTTCATCATAAACCTTGGAGGATTCCTCCACGAAGACAAGTACAAAGAAAAGAGTGTAATGCTTTTCATTGAAAGGCCTCTCTCCTTCCTTTATATATAGAGAGAGGTAAGGGAGGCCAACAATATATATGTGGGCCTTAGCCCCTATAAGCAATATGCAAAGTCGCATGTAGACCCAGACATGTGGAGCTCTACACTCCAAGGGTGCACATGTCAAGCTCCAAGGTGATGCCGTCCAAAAAGAAGGCTCCATATGAAAAGGCACTCCATGAGATGTGTCCAACACTCCCCCTACAAGCCTCCAAAGACTCCAATGATCCCCCTAAACCATGTACCGGCACTCTCCCTACATAAAGAGTGTAATGCTTTTCATTGAAAGGCCTCTCTCCTTCCTTTATATATAGAAAGAGGTAAGGGAGGCCAACAATATATATGTGGGCCTTAGCCCCTATAAGCAATATGCAAAGTCACATGTGACCCAAACATGAGGAGCTCTACACTCCAAGGGTACACATGTCAAGCTCCAAGGTGATGTCATCCAAAAAGAAGGCTCCATATGAAAAAAGGCACTCCATGAGATGTGTCCAACACTCCTCCTACAAGCCTCCAAAAACTCCAATGATCCCCCTAAACCATGTACTGGCACTCTCCCTACATAAACATTGTTACAAACCAAACATCCCCAAGTCAACTCCAGGCCTCCATGAAAGCATCCACTAGAAGTTAATGCCCTCCTCCTGAGTGCCAAACACTCCTCCAACATAGGGAATTTTCCAAGCAAGCAACCTCCTCCATGTGGATAGCATATCGAATGTCAGCAAGTTATCTAAAATCTCCAATGCCCTAAGGAGGAATGGCATGCAACCATGCAATTGAGGTCAAGCAACCACTAAGTAAACCATCTACAATGTACAAATCCAACATGGACCATCCAAGTGTTGATCATACACCATGTACCCCAAATCTCATGAAGCACCCATGAACATGGTGTAAACACTTTTGGAGTAACCTAAAAAGCTAACAAGCAAGACCTTTCCAGATGGAAATTTGATAGAACTCCTTCGTGTACTCTTGTGCACTTTGATCTCTCTATCGCAAGTTTTGCATCTATCTCAAAGGTACTTGTTTATAATCCACAAGCAAATATGTCTCTCTCAACTTGGATTACAACATACTCCAAGTCCTTATCCTTAGCCTGGGAATTCACTCAAACTGCATAAAATTCCACCAAATAGCAGTGTGGCTTTTTATTATGGTAATAGTGAACTTCATCTTGTTTGAGTCTTCTATCTTCTCATACATTATCTTTCCATTTTACTAATCCCATCTATAAGTGCTTCCTCCTTTAGACAATGTGAAATTTTGACCTTGACTTCTCTGACATGTCAAGCATTTGATTTAATTGGGCTACAACATCTCCTTAGTACTCAACGTCTTGTTCCTCTTCATTCGTTGATTTCATAATATTGGCTTCTAGTTCTTCACACTATTGTCTTATTTCTAGTTTTTCAATTTTGCCTTATTTCTAGTTTTTCAATTTGCTTTCTCAACTCTTGCGACTCATAACTTACATCAATTCTACCACCTCTTCTTATCATTATCATCAACCTCAGTCATCTAATTCTAGAAACTCCAAGGAATTCCACCTTTAGATATTATTTAAATCATTGAAACTCATAAATTCTCCCCCCAAGTTCTAATTCTTTTCCCACACCAAAAGTTCTAAATCTTGGGTTCTTATCTCGATTTAATACCAAAAATGACGTACAATGGCCCCAACATGCCTCTTGCATTCCCGATTCCTAACCTCGCAAGCTATTGCAGCAAAGAGATAAAGAACAAAAATGCAATCACACACAAGACAAAATGTGAGATACAACAAAATGCTTTAAAGGGTCTACTCATTCTCATTTAGGATTATCATATGACATTTGCATTTGCTTCAGATCATCTCTGGTTTATAAGTCCTTCTACGTCTTCTCTTCGACATCACTTCCTTCTGCAAATATTACACCCTTTGAGTGCCTCTCCCTTTTACAAAGTATTTGTAACCTTGGACTTTCCCTCTTACCTGTAAGTTCCATTACTTCCACAAAAGCTTTTGCTCCTCCATATTCCTCCTCTTATGGTATCCAATCAAAGTGTCAATCTTCTTCTAACAACCAATCTCCTTTGTTCTTCTTAGAACGTCTTTCCCTTTGGCCAATTCCTCTTCCAAACAATTATGACTTCTCTTAACCACTAAGATTCCTTCTCCAACGCTAACTTCTTGAAGCCGGACTACCTCTTGACAACCAACTTTTTCAGTGAGACCACTTGATTACCATTTCATTGTATAGATTTATTCTCCATCATTATGCCTCTTGGGCTTCCAACTATCTTTCCTACCATGGTTCACCTTCACTCTTTCTTTGCAAGACATGCTTGCTAACGCAACCTTTAAGTTTCATGCACCTAACTCATCACTCTACTCCATGCACTCTTCCTTTTCTCATGTACGCACGTTGTTTTGTCCCTTTTGTTTCTTATGTGCACCATCACTTTGTTTGAACCTCCAAAGTTGCTTCTCTTCCCACATGCACCCTTTTGTTTCTTATGTGCACCATCACTTTATTTGAACCTCCAAAGTTGCTTCTCTTCCCACATGCACACTTCATCATCCATAGATTGTGTTATTATATACGGACACACTTCTAAATTCCCTGTCATTTGACATGCAAATCTGAGAGAGAGAGTCCGTACATTTTAGGTGTCAAATCCAATCTTAAAGAACTACCAAAAGGTCCATAGCAATAGATTGTGAATATCTCTTGATCAACGAAACCAAATTCAATGCAATCTAGTTCATCTGTCTTCCTACAGATTAAAATTCCACCATAGCATAAATCAAGGAGTAACAATTTGTACAAATTTATTCTCCAAGGAATGACTAAAATTAAAAATAACTCCTCTTCGGTAAAATGTTCATAACTCCTCTTTGGATGATCCAAATGGATTTAGTGTGGATTCATTAGAGAGAATGTATTTCATGCTATTATAGAGAATGCAATTCATAGTAATTGGCATAGAAATCATGGAGATAATAGATATGAATATGGCAAGAGATTTGGCTAAGAGAATGATCAAAATTGTTTTTTGCTATGAATGGCTCGAGCATGTACAATCTGTAATTTCTTCCTGGGTGAATTGAAAAACCAAATTCGTAGCAAGCGAATCACCTACCAGTATACCTATGGCTACACGTTGGTTCGATAACTCACAGTAGTCATAGGTCCCAGGATTTATTACAGCAGACTTGCTTAACTAATAGCTCAGCTTCCTATCATCGTTTCTTACAGAAGGATTTATAAAGTGACTTGGGTGACTCATATCTCCATAAGGTTTAGCAATATATTCCCGGGTTTCCTCATCAACACAAAAAATGGAAAACAAGTGTTCAGCATCCGTGCTCTTCCAGGAGATCAATCTTCCATATTGCAATCGTTCTTGAGGATCGATTTTGAGCACTTCTTGACTAAAGAACAACCATCTATCTCCCTTGAGCGCAATATCTACGGTATCAACAGCCACAGTCATACTTCGAGAGATATGATTTAAATACAAGCACATGCGATTTTATTATTATGTCAACACATTCTCCTTTCTTTTGTATCTTCAGTTGGTAGTGAATCTCCAATTTAGGCACTCCATTAAGATGGAACCACGGATACTCTTGGACGCACACAAATCACTCTCCCCGAGAATACACTGACATTTATCTCCAAAGCTCCAACCGTTTCGAGTATTGAACTGACCATAGCTTTAGGATCAACTCTTGAACGTTGCTTCACCTTCAATGGTCAATAACACTCCCCACAACTAGCACGTAGCATACAACGCCAGATTCATACTCCGAATCACCTTCTGTTGAGCAACTTTTTGGTGCCCTGCAGTGTACCTCTTGGTATTTCTTGGTAGATGTATGTATCCAAGGACCGATTAGCTTGAATCTTCCAAGTTTTTGAACAGTGATGTCAATGCTATACATTTACACGGGGAATACATCGTTCTTTTTTATTAGAAATAAAATTGAAGGGCAAAATGTAAAACCAAGCTATAAAGCAATTGATAATCCAAGAGATATGAGGTGCTAGATCGATACGATGAAGTTGTAGATTTGGATGATGGGCTAGAGGAATCTGATATTTTTGTTAATTCTTGAGTCGTTGAGGTCTGTAATAATTATTCGGTGAAGGGTCATGCTCCTACTTATGCTCTAGGTGATGCTTGGCATGCACATGTGGTCTGTTGAGCTCTAGCTCAAGTTTTCTGATAACAATGGGAAAGCAGATCCGTGGGTTGACAATTATTGCTAGTCAGGACATGACAGTACCCACATTAGGGAATGTCAAGTCTCAAGTGATCTGCAGGCTCTTATTGGATCGAAAACAAAAGAAGATATCAGAGGATATAGATGCCTCACTCAAGCAGTTCTTTTGTCAGAACCTGGGTATTGGTTCTCATTATGGTAGGTATGATGACTTAACTACTATTCAAAGTCACAGTCAGACTGATCCCTTGACATATTTTTTATCCAAAAATTTGAGGATATCGAGCTACTTGATGTTGAGCCTATCAAACTTTGGACTACGAGAAACAAGAGAATAGGTGCCGATAGGATTGCTAGGAGACTCGACATGTTTCTAATTTCCAAAGGACTTCTTAATGATGAATTCAGGATTAGGCAATGTGTTGGTACAAGTGGAGACTCGGATCATTTTCCATTTTTTTGGAAATGACAAAAGGTATGTAACAAGCCTCCAATTCCCTTCAAATATAACCCTTCTTCACTTGAAGAAGAATTTGTAGCCTTAATAAAGGAGAACTAATCTCCCTTTGATGAGGCTAGAAGAGAATCGACATCATTACAATTTGCAGAAAATCTTAAAAAGGCAAAGCAAGCAATAGTCTCCTGAGAAAAAATTGAAGGACAATAAGGAGTTAAAGGAGGTGGAGGCTCAATTAGAGCTAATGTACTCACAAGATTTGGCTGGATTTACTTTTGGAGATGTTAAAAAAAAGATTGATATTATGAAGGAAAGAAAGAGAAAATTGTGAGAGGATAGAGAGACATCCTCGAGGTTAAAAAGTAGAGCCATCTGGTTGCAAATGGGGAACGAAAACACAAAGGTCTTCCACCAATTTGCTAACCACCAAAAAAATGTCAATACTATTTGGAAAGTGAAGAATACAAAACGGTGAGGATGCTATTCGTTTTGAAGACTTGGATAGAATAAGAATGGATTATCTTGAAGGAGTTTATAAAGATGACAATTGGGTGAACATAGCAGAAATAGTTCAAATGGCTTCCTATTTCCCAAGCTTTGCTTCTGATGAAGATAAGGGAAGATTGTTGGATAGGTATCAAAGGATGAGTTGGAGGAAGTTTACATAGTTTCAAAAATGATAAAACACCTAGTGTTAATGGTTGGTCGGTTGCATTCTTTCTCAAATTTTATGAGACCAATGGGGAAGACTTATTGAGGGTTGTTGAGAGATCAAGGGCTAGTGGGAGAATGCTGGCAGCATTCAACCTATATCACAGGGTTCGGCGAATTTTATGCTTGAAGTTCGAAATTCGCCGAACTCCAAAAAAAATTTGCAATTCGTTTAGGTTCGGCGAATTTCAACGCCGAACCTCAAGGCGAATCGAATCGAACCATATCGAACTTTAACGAACTCGAACTTTATCGAATTTCAGGCGAATCTCAAACGAATTTCAAATCAAATTTCAATTTTTGTCCTTTCGCCGGTTTGCGTGTTCCACTGTCCTGTCGCCGGTTCCCACTTTCCAAGGTTTTCTCTCGACTCCTGAGTCCACCGCTCTCATATCCCGAGTCCCGACTCCATTTTTGCTCACCTACCAAGCTACCACGACGCCCTCTACAACTGCAGTCTGCAACTCGACAGTCCACTCTGTGTTCAAAGGAAATATCACACTACAAATTTTTTACATAAAGAATTTTCCCGTTCGATTTTTTTCATATAATATAAAATCTGAATTTGAACTCGACGCCTAACTACTTTACAATAATGACACCTAATTAAACTTAATGCCTAACATAATGCCTCTCTTATATAATGTGATTTTATTACATTTCCATTCATCAAATCATATAATGTGACTTAATTACATTTCCATTACATCAAGTTATGTTGGATCGTTTTGCTCCAGAACATATAACATCATAAATACACAACTCAAACATTCCTCAAGCAAGTAGTGTGATATTATTTTTCTACTTCTTGTGGAATCAGTAATAAACCAAGCTAGTGAGTATCCAAAAATAAATAATAGGATAAGGTAAAGAATCCATAAAAAGGAAGAATAGTGTATTAAACATGATACGACTTGATTACAAATAACGGAAGGCCCATGAATAAATATACTTTAAACGGTGTCTCCGATGAAGAGTGATGCCTTTATAGATAGGTACACACCTTTACATGATATTACCTTTATTATTAAAAAAGGTATTATTAATTCTACTTCATGCTTAGTATTTGATTTTTATGTTTTTTGGGGGGTTATTTATGTTCATTATATTTCACCATTCTTCAAAGAGCTTTCTCGAAGTGGTTGAAGAAATCTAGCAATAATATATTGCTGCATCGCATATGAAAACTTCAAACTTCAGCTCACAGGCTATGTAGTTGATTTGTAATTTACAACTGCAATTACCAATATATGCTGAAAATAGCATCATGTTTAATAGTTTACTTATTATTGAATCATTATGATTCATCATATTTATCATGTTTTGTATATTTAGGAATCAAGATGTGGCTCTTTAAAACTTGGAATTATGTTCATGTTGTAAATTTTAATATTTTTATTGCTGATTAGTGCTACTGCAGCACTGTTTACTCATACTAATTAGTGATTATAATGCTCAGATCCGCTAAATTTACTTACTTATTTCCTGCTTTCAAATTATTTCATTATTTAAATTTTATAGTGTAAATGTACATGGAGGTTGCAACTTGCAAGTTGCAGCATTGAACATAAATTATAATGATAAAATTTGATATATTTTCTTCATTTGTTTTATTGTATATTTTATTATATATATTATTATATATATGAAATTTTTTATATTGGCGAACCCAATGCCGAACTTCATAAAAAAAATCGAATTCGAATCAAATTTCAAGGTCGTCGAACTCGAACCATGTGACATAGCATTCAACTCAACCTATATTGCCTTAATACCAAAATATGATAAGCCTTTGTCTTTCGAAGAATACAGGCTTATCTCCTTCTGCAATTGTATCTACAAAATAATGCCAAGGTAATCGCTTTATGGGTAAAGAGAATTCTCTCAAAAAGTCTATATCAGATGAGCAATTTGGTTTTCTCACAGGCAAGCAGATTCATGAGGCAATTGGTGTCACCCCTAAACCATGTACTGGCATCAGAATTGGGTCGGTGAATCTGACACACTCTCTTTTTGTAGACACTATTCTATTGTCATGTGATGGCTCAAGACAGGATGCTATTAAGCTCAAAGATGTGCTTGACCTCTATTGTGTTGCTATTGAGATATTGGTGAATATTAGAAAAGGAACCATATTCTTTGTTAGGATGGAGGAAGAGAAGGAGAGATACATTATAGACTTATCCCTATTTCAACAATCAAATTTGCAGAATGGTTTAAAATATTTAGGTTTCATCATAAAGCCTAATAACTATGGAAAAAAGGACTAGGAATGGCTTATTTCAAAAGTTGTGAAGAGACTTGATATAGTATAATTGCCGGTTGTCACAAGGACGTCAATTGATATTGGTGCTTGAAGACATTCCTATGTATTGAATGACCTTAGCTTTTATTCCGAAAGGAGAACTAGATAAACTAAGAAGGTTATGCTATAGCTTTTTATGGTCTGGTAGTATAGATAAAGAGGCATTCCACTTGTCAAATGGAAAAGATTAGCTCCCAACGGAGTTCGGGCACTAGGGGCTGAAAAATATCTTTCATTTTACAGCTGCTCTACTTGCTAAGAGTGTATGGAGGCGTATATTGGGGAAAGGGATCTGGTGTCAAGCGATAATCCAAAAGTACATTACTCCAGATACAGTGGAAGAGTGGATCAGAACTCCTTCAAAATATTTTCATAATAAGTCAATCATTTGGAAGACCATTGCAAAATCCTTTCCCCTCAAGTAGTTGGCTTGTCTAGAAGGTAAGAGTTGGTCATCCAGTCAAGCTAGGTGAAGACCCTTGGGTTGGTTGTGGTGACTCCTTTTTTCTTGTTTTGGGTCACAGATGCTGACTTAACCACTATCTAGAGACAGAAATGGAAGAATGTTGAGAGTATTGGATTGTTAAAAGATGAAGCATTACAATGGGAGGAATACATAGCAAAACTGAAGTTTAGTCGTGTCAGGATTACAAAGGCCGAGGATGAACTAATCTGGTCAAAGAACCCAAACAAAGGCATATATTCCCCTTAATTGGGCTATAAGGTTTTATTTGAAGAAGGTCCAAGGGCAGAGCCTATTTGGTAAAGGAGGAAGATATGCAAGTTCAAATGCCTATTAAAATCCAAGATTTTATGTCGTTCTCTCAATAACAAGGTACTTGCCTAAGAAAACTTACAAAAAATAATCAAAAGTGGTCTCGGATGGTGTATACTATACAAATCCAATGATAAAAATATCAACTACCTGCTCATTTTTTTCCTTATACAAAACAGGTTTGAAAGGAATTAGATGTTGTAACATGTTCAAGTAAATCTTGGAATGGCTAATCCTTAGAAGAATGTCTAAAAGATTGGGATGCCAATTCTATTGTGAAGTGTTATCATGCACTCCCACTCATAGTAGCTTGGTGATTATGGTTACCCAAGAATTTGAGTTTGTTGAAGGATCAACAGTTTCCTCCTTTACAATGTGCTGTACAGTTAATGAACATATTCAATAGCTTTGTTCAATGTAACCCTATAAAGATTCCTAGACAACTTGTTGAAGAGGTTTGTTGACAAGTCTGGGGCTTGGCTATATTTTGATAGAGCTTCTCAAGGGATCCCACTAATATGTGAAGCTAGAGGAACAGTACACTGGTTAAAATCTAAAGCAGCTATAGGCAAAGGATCCAACAACTTCATTGAGTTGATGGCTTTGAAGCTTGCCTAAAATCGTGATGTTCAAAAAGCTCAGGTATTCAGTGACTTTCCAGTAATTATCAAGCGGATGCTGCTAGAGTACTCATGTAAAAACTTTCATCTTCAAACCTACCTTGGATGAAGTTATGGCAATAAAAGATACTTTTCATCACATCTCTTTCCTACATATTTATAGAGAAAGGAACTCACAAGCTGGCACACTGACTAAAGAAGGTTTAGAGATGACACCGGGTCATTGGCAAATATGGGAGGATCATGATGGTCAGCTATCTGATTTTACCCATCCTTCAGTTTATTAATAGGGCTCTGCTATTTGTTTTTATTTACAATTTTTCATGATATATTTATGAGAAGTTCTTGTACTCTCCAGTTATTATATACAAATCTTTTTGTAACAGGATATATCTCACAGGTCTATTAAAGTAGGAAAGTTCTGCAAAGCTCTCTAGAAAAGGAAAAGAATGTCCTAATAAAGCCTTATATAGTGAATTTTAGGAGAGGTTTTTATGCCCGACACAAAGTGTTTCATATTAAAGAGGTTTTTGTAATAATTTGCGAGAGAGATATATCATACCCTCGATAAAAATTATGGGAATACTTATCAAGCATCTACTAACTATAATTTTGTTATATATTAATAAAATTATGAATTTTATTCAGAGGAACAAAAAAAGAAATCATGGAGATATTGCTAGTACAAAGCAAGCATATGTATGAATCCTCACATAGAATTCAAAAGCAATAAGTCATCTTAAATTGGGCATGGCTTTTGTTGCAATCTAGGGGATTACAGTCATTAGTTACCAATGACCATTGATATACATCAAAAGAGTATACATTCATAAGTAGACAAAAGTAGATACAACCCATATAAACTATTACATTATCAATAGGACATATTACAAATATAGACCATTATCTTTTATCTAAGTTGCCAGGAAACTTGGGTACGGGTACGGGGACAGATATGGGGACGCCACTTTTTGAAAACGGGTACTTGGGTACATCGGGGGTACTATATATATATGTCATAGTCACATCATACATGCATATAGATTTCTTCATAAATTATGAATCATGATTCATAATTATAAATTCAATGATTATTTGAACAGTGAACATTCAGATTGAAAATTTGAAACATAAAATTTGGTAAATAATAGACTCAGTAGATATCATCAATTAGAAGACTGGAAGTTACATAAAATTTGATAAATCATTGTACCAGGCAGCTGTAATAGAGAATCAAACTCAGACGTGAAAGTACACTTGAAATCTTATTTTAAACACCTATTTGTACTGTTGTTACAGGCAATAAAAATTTGAAAATTGCCAAATATATTCCTGCGTTGATGTGAGTGTATTTCTCAGTATTAAATACATATGTATATTTTTTACGTGCACATTTGGTAGTCAAATTATGTTCCATGAGTGCTGAACACAAAACCATAAAAACATTCATTGTAAATCAATGTAAAATCAATCTACTAGATTTGGACAATATTCAGTGGAATTTGAACAGTGTTGCAAAGTGTTTCACATAAGTCCTGAACCAAACTCCATACGTAGTTAGCAAAAAATTAGTTCAGATTTGGTGGGGGGTCATTACATTTTCCCCAATGAATTGCATTTTATTGAGTCGGTCATACCCCCGGAGTACCCAAACACGGGGTACGGCGTACCATTTCGCCTATAAGTACCCCTTTTTTATAATGGAGTCTTGGGTATGTGTACCCATTATGGGGTACGGCAGGAGACGTACCCTACAAGTACCCAAGTACCCGGTACGGGTACCCTGGCAACATAGTCTTTTATACATATGAACCGACATATGATTATACATAACTGTTCATTATGTTAGTTGACCTACTAGGCCAGTCGACTAGGTGACTGTTGGTCGAATAGCAAGCCTAGTCAACCGATCAACTAGGCCCTTCCAACATCTCCCCCACTCTCAAACTCTTCTTCGTCCCAAAGAAGGAAGATGTCAAAACCCGCAATTTATGAGAAAAAAGAACAATATATTTTTACAAATGTAATTCTACAAAAATTGTATGTACAATGCCATCAAGGCTTTTCTCTCTATGCTCTCAGTCGGGCTCTGGTTCTAGTTCTGGATCACCAGATGCACCGGACTAAAAGAATTACTCGACATGTCTCGGAGGTATTGGCTACAGTGGTAGATCTAGTTGAACATCTTGTGAGTCGACAATTGTCTTGTATATATGTGGCACCGAAATCTTAAGTTTGTTTTGCAGCATTTCCCATTCCTGAATTACTTCTTCCATAGCCATATTTGTAGTCTTGAGATTTGTCCATATATCAATTGTTTCTGACAGTGGAGCTTATGCTTGTATATCAACTGTCAATTGATGTGTAAGGCCTATTTACATTATAAACCTTAAATTCTAAATAAGGGTCATAAAGATACTTCGAAACAATATAATTAATTTGCATTTCATGTTCATAGCAAAATATATTAGCACTAAGAAAATTTGATAAAAACAGTAAAACAATTAATTACCGAGAAACTTACTCATTATTATAATTAACAGAATACCACAACTGTATCAAAGTCAAAGATCTAATAAGATGAGGAAGAAGGCATACTTGATAGAACTCACACTTACAGACATACCATAGAAGCACATGTGGTGGATCGCTCTCCTCCCAACCAACCCCTCAGTCCAAGAGTAAGATCCCTCACTCAACAATACCACGCCAACCAACACTATCATAACCAGGATCTTATCCTCGTACTCCAAACCTCCATCTCCACCTTGCCCATAGAACCCTCTCAAAAAAAATACAGCATGGCAAAGCAACTCAAAACCAAAACCTCCCCAAACAAAAAGCATGAAAAATACCCCTAACTCAGCCCCCAACTCCCCTATTTATACATAAAATTCCAATTTTAATTTCATTAGGGTGAATTATGCATGAGAGCCGCATGGCCTTCATGCACCCTACTTTATTTAGTCAAGTATAATTATCTTAACCTAGATTAGTTGTTGATTTGCTTTATTAGTATTAACTTAACTTTATTAATATCTCTCTTTTTTATTTCTCTTTTTAATTAACTCCACATTATTAATACTTTATTAGTAGTTAATGAGGGATTAAGAATTCTAATTCCCTAATTAGTTTTAGGGTGTTACATGATGCATCCTTTCATCTAGGGAGTGCATATGATGAAGCATTCCAATATTTTCATTATGTATTTTTTCTTTCCTAAAGCCATTTTGTCTCTTCTTGTTGAAGTTCTACTTGCTCTTGCCTTTCTGTCTACAAAATCCACTCAATGGTTTGCCTCTCAGCACTTTCCTTCGTCTTCAAATGCTTATAGTGAACCCTACGACTAATATTTTCTTGGTCCTCAATTTGTTAGACACGTGTGGAAAGTGGAAGGGCCAATTATTAAACATTGCACTAGTCGTTGTCGCTTGTGCTTCTATGTTGACCAGCTTCTCTCTCAATTGACATGCTTTGTCAAATTCTTGCACCACCAGTTCTTTTGTTTGCTTGTCGGTTGTTTTTTGGCGGCCTGTGCTCGACTGATGTTGCTCTATCACTTCTGTTATTAACTGCTTCATACAATCAATAGCGTCTTTTAGTTGCTTCTGCAGCTCGATGTCCGTGGCATCTCTTGCTTTCACTTTGCATTATTCCCAGGCTTTGGTCGCTTTTTGGCATTTATGTGCTCTATGCCTAGCAAGGTCTTTCCATCATCTATCTTTCTCTTTCATTACCGCTTCAGTAATTTATTGTAGTTGTGCATTTGATGCGGCCTTCGATTGACAAACAACTACCATGTGCCCTTCTCCATGTTCTTTTATCTGAAATGGATCGACGAATGGAGAAGCCTCTTTTGCTTGATGTTGCTCTACTACTCCATTAGGATCCAGTGTCTCTGTTTTTTGGGTATGGTTGGAGGATTGTGGTGGTGTGGACTGAGGCAGAGTAGTGGATTGAGGATGCAGCGTGGGTTGAGGTGGAGTGTTGGATTGAGGAAGCAAGGTGGGTTGAGGTGGAGTTTTATGTGTAGGTATGGATGGAGTGGGACCTGACTGTGTCAGGCCAATTGAGGTGTCTATGGTTGTGTCAGTGGAATCGATGGTGTTGGTTTAGTCTGTGTAGGAACCGTTTATGGTTCCTGGGTAATGAATGTCTGTGACGGGGGATCTGATTCTTGAGTTAACTCGACCTTGACTGTAGTGGTCGTTTTGTCGACCACCATTTTCATATGTGTGATGGTCGAGTCAGTATCTTGGGGGATTACTTGTATCCTTGTATTTTCCTTTCTCCTATGTGCTCCCATTTGCCTCTCAACCTAAAATTGCTTCTCAATGTTGATCTAATTCTTTATTACAATCATAATAATTTATTTGTCCCTATCTAATGCTTGTGAAAAGTTAATTTCGATACTTGACTGAGACTCCATTATTAACTTAAGCTTTCTTTCCTGTTGATATGTGCCTTTGGCACCTTCCTCTGCAGACAACACTTTAGCATCTACCTTTTCCATGTATTTTTTTAAGCAAGTTGTTCCCAATCAAAAAAATTCTGAAGAACATAGAAGTATCGATGGCTCGTCCTCAGTCTCTTCATTGGGTTTGTCGACACCAATTATCTTCTTGTCTATTTCTTTACTGGTTTATTTTTCTCTACGAGAGCCAATGCAGTTGACTCTCTAGTGCTTCCAAATACTATGATATGCATCTTTGCCTCCCTCTATTCCTCTAGTTCTCCACCCAACAATGGAGTTATTATCTGGGCTACCTCACCTATGTATTTTGTATTGGATTGCCTCGACAGATCCAAGAAAAACTGGTATGTCGAGGGCTAGTAGTCTAATTCTTCAAGCTCTCTATCTGCTCCATGAGCATACCAAACTTTAGTGCAGCCTAAGTCCAATTGTATATGATCTTGTGAGGGGTAGATTCCTCCTTATGTTATGTGGTACCGTCCACCATCGACAAGTTGCCTTGACATTTTAGAACCACTAAGCAAACATTTCCTTCAAAGTAAGGTCTAATGCTAAACCCAACCATCCGTCGAGAAAACACTGCAAGGATAGCATCGTCGACAGAACCCTTGCTTCAAATATGGCTTCCATCACAAGAAAAATCCTCATCATTGCTATCCAAATTAAGAGAGATGGAAACCTTGTCGCCTGTCCTAGTTTTTTTACACGTCTCACAATTAACTCTAATTATATCTGCCACATACTCATCCCAATTAAAGACTTTCCCTTGTTCAACAATTTGCTTAATAGCTTCTAACATCATAATTTTTACATCTAACCAAAGTTACCAGAACCAAACCAATGGTCGAACCAGCCGACCCTGAGAACCGAAACCCAAAACCAGTCCACCAAATATACATAAAATATTCAAATTTTGAAAATATATATATATATATATATATATATTCATGTATATCCATGTGAATTCAAACCATTATACACAAATATGCAAAGTTTCTCATGTATATAGCAAATAAGAGTGCATAGAACCAAAATAGCACCAAGTGAAATCCATGTTTGAATCAAAATACATCAACAAAAAGGCTCTAAATGGTCTATAGAGTCCAAAAGTAAGTCTAGATAGTTAACACCAAATATTGTTCACCTAGCTCTCTATGTTCCAAACCATAATTATACATCATTATCCCACCATTATTTCCTCCATTTTGACCTTCACAGCTAAAATTCCACCAAATATGGTCCAAAACATTAATATTCCTTCCCCCATAAATGACGGGAAGTTGAGCATTTATTGTGACTTATGCCCACTCTCTCCAAAAAGGACCAAAAGACCCTAAAATGAGAATGGGTCAAAAACTATGGACAAATACCATGCACAATAAAATACCATGTGTCATTACCATGGGTCAAAAAACCTTGGATCATCCTATAAATACATTGTGAAGGTCTCCCCAAAAACACTTTTAATTACATTCCTTAATTCCAGAACTTTTCGATCATACTCCTTGATTGGAAACCCTTTTCCACCTTTTTCCATTGTTCCCATATCTCTGCCATATCCTTCCCACAGAGTATGTTGAGCTTGCTCCATACCCATTTGGATCAATTTCCCCTTTTTTGACAACCATTAGTGGAGACGACTGGAGAACCAGACCGTGGAGTCGACGGACCATTTCCTCGGATGGCTATAGTGGCTCACATCACAGAAAGGTATGATTGTTCTTGTTTTTATTAGTTAGTAAAATATATATGAAAAATCAAAAAGAATTGTTATTGTTGTTATCGTTTATTGTTTCAAGTCGAATTTGAGAGATCCTTCGCACCACGAACTCTACCCTATGATCCGGTTGATCTAGGGTAGGTGCTTTTACACGTGGTCATGGAGAAATCCAAACTACATAGACTAGATACTAAGATAGAAAAGACTAAAGAGCCAAAGACTACACAATCTAATCAACAGAATCATCTGAATCCTCAAGCTCAGAGGCCTTAGACTCAGACTCTGAGTCATCATTTGCATCCTCAATATGGGGATTCTGGGCTTGGGCCACCTGACATGACTCCCCTCGTCCAAAAGGCACATGTACAACAACAACTTACACATCTTGATGTTGTGGAAGTGGGTCCAAATCCATCCATGAAAGTTCTTCATTGTCAAATGTTGTTGGTTGAGTCTCCACAACCCAATTTGATAAGGCATCAGCATCATCCAAGAATATGGTAGTGGATTCAAGGGTCTTGTTCAGCAATTGTTTGCGCCTCAACCTAAGGTTATACTAAACATATACGATATCATTCAACCGTTTTGGCTCTAAACAGTTTCGCTTCTTGGTGTGTATACGCTCAAAAACATTCCAATTGCTTTCACAACTAGAAGCACTACATGTTTGGCTCAATATTCGAACTGCAAACTTATGTAATTCAGGGCACTAGATACCAGATTACAGCCACCAATATGCTACATGTAAAGACAAAAATTTGCAAATGAGTTTAAAAGTTTGACTCAATTTTTGCCATGTATAATTTAAAGACTTCGTAATTAATTAACTGATGGATCTTTTGCTCTATTTTGTATAGTCATAGCCATGTCGAAGATACCAATACTCTCATTGAAATGCATGAGCTTGTTGTGTATCTCATCTTGTTTACTAGGGTTAGAGAACATGCGCTCAATGCATTTGTATAATCCTTTTACCTCCCCATCTGCTTCAAAATCTTTTGTGTAATGGTACCTTTAGAAGAATCAAGAGCAAAGACAAAGAAGATGATCAATGAGTTTGAAACATTGGATAAACTTTTGCAGTTGAAATTTAATAATATAGCTTAAAAACTTTGAAATTAGTTACCTTGGATTCAAGTAATAGCCTACAGCATGTAAAGGATGATGGAGTTGTTTGTTCCATCGTTCATCAATGATTTTCCACAAAGGAAGATACTTTTGTCTTTTACCCTCATATGCTTCCTTTATTTCCTCCTTGGCCTAATCCATGGCCTCATAAATAAACCCCATGGTTGGTTTATCACCATCCACCACTCTTAAGGACTTTCACAAGAGACTGACTAAAATGTACTATCTCCTCTACCTTTTTCCAAAATGCTTTCTTGTAAGCTTTATCAACAATGACCTTTCCTCCAACCTTCTTGCTCCATTGAGATGCATTCCACTCATCACAAGAGAACATCTTCCCCAAGTCGGCTTTTTGCTCAATCAAGGACTGCAATGTAAGAACATTTGTTGCAAATCGTGTGATAGTTGGCCTGGCAAGCTCTTTTCCACTAGTGCATTTTCTCATGAGGGTCAAAACTCATGTGTGGTTGTAAATGTATCTTGTTATGCTTTTTGCTCGTTCCACACACTTTCTCACCCACTCAATTTTCCCAATATCCTCAAGCAGGAGGTCCAAACAACGGGTTGTACATGGAGTCCACCAAATGGTGGGATGTTTTTCCTCTAACAACCTTCCAACTGCAACATAGTTGGAGGCACTATCTGTGAAACCTGTACTACATTTTGCACCCCCACCTCCTCAACTACTTCATCCAAAAAACAAAATAGTAATTGTACATACTTGACTTGATCAGATGCATCCACTGATCTAAGGAACATAGTTCCTTTTGGGAAAGTAACTAGGAAGTTCAAAATGGTGCGAGATCTTCCATCAGTCCATCCATCAGACATGATTGTGCACCTTGTTTTACTCCATGAGTCCTTCAACTCTGTGAGGTATTCTTGTATTCTTTCAACTTCATTTCGTAGAAGTAGCCCCCTAATATCCTTATAACTGGGGCCCTTAAAGCCCAAACCACATGAAGCTACAGCGTCCAGCATAGGTTGATAATATACAGACCTTGTAGCATTGAAATGTCTACATGATACCACCATCTAGCAATACATTCCCAAGCAACCTCATTTTCCATCATCCTCCATTTGTCATCAATGATGGGTTGAGCACTAGGGGTAGTGTGGGGTACAAAGAAAGAGTCAAGGTTACCACGAGCCCTTTTCACATTAGATGCACTACTACCACCAACTGCAACATGTTCTTCCCCAAGATTGGTATAAGGATCATGGATAGGAAAACTAGAGGAGTCTTCAAAACTAGGGTTTTCTCATGAAAATCAGTTTCAAATTGAATTGAGCTACTACTTCTCCCTATCTCTTTTTGCACCCTCTTGTTTTTGGCTTTTTCAGCTTGGTAGGATTCAAGATAACCAAACATCTCAACTCTTAGGTCATCAGATACTTTCAAGCATGGTCTTACCTTCCCCCTTGCACCTTGTAATGTCCTCTTCTAATTAAGCACCAAGAAACACCCGTTAACCTATTTAATTCCCATAAGTTCGAGTGGGTACTGATAAATAGGAAATTAACTGAGGACTAATGATACATGGAGATGAAGAGGACATTAATGCAATGTTATTAAGTCATCGGTAGACCGCAGCAGTTATCAACTAGCACGCTTTTAATCTTTTAAAAAGAATATTAACTAGTAGTTCTCAACTAGATAAAAAGATGCTTTTAATCGTTTAAAAAGATGTCGTTTTACTAAAACACCCGCCCCAGAAAAACGGTAAAGAATTAGAGAAAACTCGAAACAACAAAGTTGTAGAGAATTTCAAGACCTTTCCAATGGTCCAAACTCCGTCCAATTCTGAGTTACGAGCAAAAAGTTATGCACAAAATACGAAAGATTTCGAGAATCTTTTGGTTTTTTTTAAATAGGATACATTTTGGGCAAAATAAAACCTTATGTTTAACCAATTCCTCCAAAGATCTATTATCAATTATCCTGCATCTTATTGATCACATCTCCATCCTTTTGAAGACGGTTTCTGAGATCTAACATCAGAAGGAGGGTGTATCCTTGCATGGGAAACTTGTACGCCAAAGGAGCAATTCGTACTTGAGTTGGGAGTCACCATATGGTCTGCATGTTTCATCTACTCTCTTCAGAAGTCCAATATTACCTTACTTATTGACTCTGAAGATCTCTCTTTACCTTCCCGGAGCAATTGCAATTGATTTGAAGGCAAAGGAGGGCATATCATTTTGCATGGGCGAATTGGCAATTCAAGGAGTAATTCGTATCTTGATCAGCAGCCACCATATGTTTTGCATGTTGCACTCATTCTCTTCAAAGTACCTCTATTAGTCTTATTGTTGATTATGGGCATGCAATTCATCCTCTCGGAGCAGTTACAAGTGATTGAAGAAAGAAGGACGCTTTTCTCTTGCATGGGTGAATTGCTTGGGAGGTGCAACACGTTTTCTAGCCCAACCTCAGTGCATGGCATACATGTCTCTTCTATCTTATTCAACTATTCAAGCTATGATTATTGGTATGTCCCTACATTGTATTTGAAGTTTATTTCATTATAGATCTGTGTTTCATTATTTTTGGAATTGAACATTATCATGCAAATACATGCATGTCCATGTTATAAGATGTAAACAACAAGAAACTCTGAACCAATAACAAATAACTCAACCAATCAGTACCATTGAAAAAAATATCAGTTTGGGATATTACACACCTACTAAGTGTTGTTTCAGCCTATGTATACCTGTCCCGCCAACCGCCTTCTGACAGTAGTTACAAACCATTTTCCCATCAACTAATTGACAATGTACCCATGCAAGATCCTTTCCATCTTTGGGAGCCATGGCAAGCACTAAAAATCTGCAAATTAAAAACCCTATGTTTTTTAAATTCTAGGAAAAAAACGATTTCAGAGAGACTATTCACTAAAGGCTTAAAGGAGTAAGTGGCAAATTTTACATACCTTGAATCAACACCTCTAAATTTGCCTAAGAAAATAGGCCTTGAATGAGCTCCATATCAGCCTCGAATCAACCTTGAATGAGCCCCAAATCTGCTCCAAATGTCTCCAAAAAAACTCAGCCCAGAAACTCTCCAAAATACTCCTTCAATTTGCTCTTCAAATCAGCCTAGCAACCAGCTCTAAGAACCTCAGCAATCAGCACTCTAAAAGAACCAAAGACCCTCCACACACAAACTCAAAAATACTCAAATGAATAGTGTGAGAAAAAGATAGGGAGTGGGGCTCTTTTTATAGCTTTGTTAGGGGGTTTAGGGTTTTCCACATTCATCCACCCCTAAACCCACCTTTCATTTTTTTTAATTTAAAAATTTGAGTTGTTTGGTCCATCGTACGGCTCTGTACGGAACCGGTATAGACCAGTCCATTTGAGAAAAAAAACAAGTTCTATACAAAACCGGTCAAAAACAGTTCAATAGGGCGGTTTGACCCAGAAAATGCCTGAAACCAGTCTGACCAGTTTTTCCAATTCTGGTATGCTTTCAACTTTGCATCTGACATTTTTCCTGTGCTTTACAGGCACAGAGCAACTATAATAGCTGCCCATTTTATACTTGGATCCTTCACCATGCTGATAATAAGACCTTTCAAATTATTTCCCTACAACGTTCCAGTAAATTCTTCTACTAGTTGCAGTTGGGGTTGGTTCCTCGAGTTTTAAAAACCCAGTTACTCTATGGAGTATGGACCATAGTTGCATTTATGTCAACTGGCTCGTTAAGCCAAAGTTAATCCCAGTGATATATGCTCACTAGAAATCTAGTTGCATGTTCTTTAAGTCCATCAAAACTTATCACTAGCGGTGCATCGAGATAAGTCTGAATTCTAGCTCTGTGCAATGCGTGACATTCTACAATCCAACTTCCATTTTTAGTGTCCCAATGTTTAAATGCCCTCCAATGCTTCTCCCAATTTGTTTCCTTCGCCTTTGCATTCTTTACTCTACAAATTCTTCGCTTTAACTGAGACTGCGGGCATGTATCTTCCGTCTGTTTTTCTTTTGCTTCCCCTATCTTCTTATTTGATATATCTATTAGACCCTTCACCTTTGGCGGCATTGTTTTCTCTATGCTTACTTCTATCTGTGTGAATTCCTCCTCTGCTCTGTTCTTAACGCTTGGCTTCCTCCACACCTAAACAATTTGAGTTGCATTTCACTGCCAGTTGATTTGTTATAGTGATTATGGAATGATGGTCTCGAAATTTGAGATGATTTAGTTCGTGCAACATAAAAAGTTGGTCATAATTCACTTGTACGACTGGTTAGATTAGTAAATATTATGTTTGTGCGAATTCCAATATCAAATCGACATGGATTCCATCATGGGTCAGTTTTAATTGCCAGTATGAATAGTAATAATGCGTTGTCATTTCGTGGCTTTGAACCTGGGCCTTGCCCAGGTAATCTCGACGAGTTACCGATTTTTTTAACTTAAAAAATAAAAAAATAAAAATAATAATGCGTTGTAATTCCGCATGTTTCTAGATTTTAGATTTTTACAGACTCCTTCGTTATTTTCGGACAAATAGTTCACAGATTTTTCTTAGTTTTTTGTTAGTCTTCCATCACGTAATCGTTGATAGATGTCGCTTAGAGCGTTCATTCCTTTTTTCGCTTGAACTGCTCTGAAGTTTTCGGAATTTTATTTCTTTTGTCTATTTACAATAAATACAAAAAAAAAATTAATGGTGCACTATGCAGTATGTACAATATCGGCATTCTATTTTTATGGATGGTACTGCTTCAGTCGAGCACCATTTATCATTTTAGCAAGAAGCCGACCTCGTAATGTTCTTAACTGTACTGCCCCGATTGGTCGTATGTCTTCGACCACATAAGGCCCTAGCCATGTTGTTTCTAACTTCCTTGGCTTACCTTTTATTCTGCTATCATATAGTAATACCAAAGATCCTATGGAGATATCCTTCTTTTTTAGGTTCATGTCGTGCAATGCTTTTGGGTGTTGTTTTTGTATTTCCTGATGGTCCAAGGCGATTTGTCGATCCTCTTCCAATTTATGTAACTGGAAATTGGAATATCCAGTCGTCTGTTGCTGTTGTTGTGCCAAGTCAAAGTACTTTGACAACGTGGTCAGTGTTTTGTCGAAATTGTAAAGGAATGATTGCTTCTTGACCATATACTAGCTTGAACAGAGTTTGACCCATCAACCTCTTGTATGTTGTTCGATATGCCCATAATATTATGAGAATATTGTCGTCCCAGTCGTCTAAACTGCTATCGCAAATTTTTGTTAGTCCCTTCTTAATGTTTTGTTAAAAGGCTTGATTGCTCCATTGTATTGAGGGTGATACGCGTTGCTTTTATGGTGATTAATCATGAATTCCTTCAGTAGAACTTCAATAGTTTTATTTATGAAATGCGTTCCTCTATCGCTTATCCAGACTATGGGACAACCAAACCTCGTGATTATACTCTCAGAGATAAATTTTGCAGCAACTTCTTTCGCACATGATTTGACTAGCTCAACTTCGGCCCATGATTATACTCTCAGAGATAAATTTTGCAGCAACTTCTTTCGCACATGATTTGACTAGCTTAACTTCGGCCCATTTCTTTAAGTACTCTACCCCTATTATAACATATTTTGCAGCAACTTCTTTCGCACATGATTTGACTAGCTCAAGTTCAGCCCATTTCTTTAAGTACTCTACCCCTATTATAACATATTGATATTTTCCCCCCGTCCTTTTCCCTTAGGAATGGTCCTACGAAGTCAATTGCCCATACCTCAAAAGGCAAATTGGGATTAACTGATACTAATGGCATCTCATCTCTTTTAAGTGGTCGACTAAGTCATTGACATTTGTTGCGCCGACTCACTGTCATTTTGCAATCTTTGTGAAGGATTATATTATCAATAGAAGGACGCATTACAAATATAGACTGTTATCTTTTATACATATGATTATACATAATTGTTCGTTGTGTCGGTTGACTTGTTGGACCAATCGACTAAGTGACCGGCGGGCCTAGTTGACTGATCGACTAGCCCTTCCAACAGCGTTTGATTGGTGCACTCAAAACATGTGATTCAAAGGTTGGAAGCAGAAATGGAGTAAAATATTTATATAAAAATTGGGACCAATTTGACTAAGTGTTGTAAAGAAATTTAATTTAAAATAAGGTTTTGAAATAAACCCTAATTTTTAGAATATTTGAGCAATTGTTATAAGATTTATTGCATATTTATATTGGAGTGGGACTTCATAAGTATTAAATAGGGATGTCAATTGGGTCTAGCCCGAGTGGTTGTGAGAAGAAGTGTTAGACTCCCCACCTAGGTTCAAATCCCTAATGAGACATGCATGAACTAAATGTTGGACACTTCATGAGCTATAGTAGTTGGTGAACCAATTATTGACAAAGCTTTGAGCTTCAACGGAATACTATTTACCATGGGTACCATCCTCAAAATGAAGTGAAGCGCTCGATGGGTTTCTTTGGGAATTGCATTCTAAGTTAAAAAAAAACATAAAATAGGGATGTAGTCAAATCAGAAATGAAAATAAGAGTTGAAGAAGGATGAAAGAAATCAATGGATAGCATCCCACTTCAGCATCAAAGCAGGGCATCAAAAACTAATTGAAGAATTCAAGTTCCAATGTGAGGAGGTAAATGCGAAATTTGCAAATCGGAAGAAAATGCTTCACAATATTCTCCCAAAATCAATCGTAATCAATGATCAAGCACATAGGCTAAAATGTGATATTGTACCAAAAAGGAAGATCGATGATATGGTGTGGACACAATGAAAAACTATCAAAAGTAAAACCATATCAACATCCTTATTACCAAAAAAGTCTACAAGAAAGACATGAAAATATACATCAACGTCCTCACTTCCGGGAAAGCAAATGGTGGAACCAATGACATTCATAGAATCAAAAGTAGAGGAACAATTACACAAAATGATATTATTAAATACCCACAACTATGCATGGAATAAAAAAACGTTTATACTACATTAAACTATTAGAAACCAACATCAATAAGAGTTAGATATGGATGAATGGATAATCAAGCATGGAAACAAGTAACAACAAATCTGATGAAGTCTTGCTACTCAATATAATCTAATAGTTCAAAAGAGACGCTCGTTGCTGTCAGATTCCTAACCTCAATAATATAGCGTTTGCTTAAGATCACATGGAAGAGATGGCATCTAGCCATTGATCAATCTAGCAACGGTGTTGTTCAGGGTTAACAACAATGGTGGTTTACCGGAACATTTGGAGTAAGCCATCTTCTTTGGTGGTTTTTCTTCATACACAAACTTTTCCCTCAAGGGGTTTTTTAATGTATATGAGATGGAACAGGTGACTAGTTCCAGGTAGCTATATCTGTTTACATCCAAAAATTTAAGAATACCACAAGAAGCTATGGACATTCCCAATAACCATCATCACTGTTGAAATTTATTGTGATTTTTGAGTGCATAGTGGCATGTGAAAAACTACCCCTCAGTTTGCTTTATTTGATAGCATCCAGATAATTATAATGACTTCCAAACAATATGTGTGGAAGGTACGATCTCAGAGCAAGCTGTCAGATCATCAACCCATTGAGCATTCGCACATGTTTTCCTATTTCGGTTTCCGGTGTGACCCAAAGCAATTCATCTGCTAAAACACTGACTAGGCCATAATTTGGTTGCTTACAATATTGTCTGAAGATCATCATTTATATCATCCTCACAAAGTGGACTTCTTGTTGCTTCAGAGCATAACAGAGAAAAAAAATTGTATAAGTTTCCATAAATGGTGTTTTTCGGTTTTTCCTCCCTTCCAACCATTTTGCATTTTCCTTTTTTGATGCTGTCAATTCATTGGCCCCCATATGAACAAATATAAATTGTAGAATATTTCTTCTCTTTGCAGACCCCAATTCAAGAAATTGAGCATCTATATAAACTTATAAAGTCACAGAATGCGGTGATGACTCTGGTAGCAGAGTATTACTGAAATAAATAATGGCACCTTTTTCCTTTTTTGGGCATGGCCCAACTGTGGAATCTCTGCTTGTATTTTTTGTTAAATTTAATGGTGCGCCACGCATTCTCAATTATATAACATAAACAATACCACTGACTTAATCAAGCAACATCATTTTTAATTCCCACATAGTGATCCATTCAATTCTCAAACATTTACATATTATTTTAAATTGTCCAATTATGGCTATTATGCTCCATTGTAGCAAAGAGAACCAAGGTGCTTTGCAACCAAGGTGGGGAGCAGTTGATGTAATGCCCCTACTTACATTAAGATTAGAAAAAAATTCAAAAAATTGAGTGATGATATATTAATCAATCTTAACTTATCAATTGAGTTTAGCTTATAGGTAGTTGAGATTAGCTTATAGGTAGTTGAGAGAAGAATACCAATTCCTGCAAGTGATATATTAACTTCTTACTGAATGCAAGTGACATATTAAGTTCTTAATAGATATATTGTTATATCAAAAACTTGTGCCATGAAAAATACCAAAAATTCACACATCCATCGTTAGAGACTTATTGATATATAATAGTATATATTACATATTACATATGATAAATCCAGAAAGCACACTTTCTTAAAAACTAAATAAAAAATAGGGGTTACAAATACACTCCGCTACTTACTTATTTGATTGGTGCATCGCTGTTAAAAGGATCCCAAACGCCTATACTGCTAGAAGGATTAGAGGCAGGCCAATCCCCTGCTGAATTGGCACTGATAAATGGACTCCAGTCATCAATCTGAGAATTTTCCTCCTTGGAAGAATGTCCAACACCCAAATACCCTAAATATTGTTGTTGATTGCTGATAGAATCCAGAGGACAAAAGAGCTTTCTTTCATATTTGTCTCTGATCCACTTCTCTACCACGGAATCCGAAGTCTCTGCAGTGGGTATGCTATACCCATTTGGCAAGTTCTCTGTCAAGCTTCCAACCAAATCTCAAATGAGTAAAATTTTCGCTGCAATTTCGGTGCAGGGGACAGGATAGGGTTTGGAGATACAAGATAATAATGTATTCAATAACAAGAATTGTGTATATGATGCTTACTTTGCCAAGAAGCAGCAGCTACAGCGTTTCCAACGGATTGCATCCGTTGGACGTCATGAGCGCTCCAGTTATCCAAGCCCACACACTTAGTACGAGTGATATGGGTGCCAATGGAACGGTGGATCCCATAGCAGCGATTGCAGATGAAAATCCCCAGGGTAATAGAGGCGTATCTGGGCTTTGCAGCTCCACAATCCGCACATCTAGAGTTCGATTCCTGCTTCAACAATTCTCGAAGTTTTGCTTCTGGGTCGTCCACCGCATGTCTCTTCTTTTGGTCCATGGATTTTTCTTGATTCCGAAAACGCCTGATCACTTTTCTCGAAGATTGTTCTGATCGATTGACCAAAAAAACCATATAATCTTGATGCAAATATAATCTTTTGAATGTGCCTATTTGTATGGATTGCAAATCTTAGACTTGTTAGAAAGAAGAGTGGCTAGATAAAATTAGTGTGTGGATTTCAAAAACTTAAATCGATCATCAAATAAAACAACTATCATGATCCACCTATTGAACATTTTTTCAGAGGTCACCTATTGAACATATCTTGCAGCTCTTAATAGGTTTTTAAATGCTGGCACTCCTGGTATCGATTTAGGTACTACCAGGTTCTTATTCCATATGAAGATTGATGCAAAATCACTTTTAAAACCAAATGGGTTATTTTTGTGTAAAAACAGTTCCATTAGATTGGTGATTTCCAACATGTGATGTATATTGCATTCTGAGGTCTTATTTATCATAGAGTTGTCTACAATGACAATATCATGATTTACTTTAAAGAGGCACTTTAATCATATGCAATATTTGAAGCAAATCTTGATAGTTGCATAAAACATGAGATCTCATTGTATCGTAAGAAGAGCATTTTCATAGTCATCAAAAGAAAGTCACAGTCATTTAGGCAAATCATCTTGAAAGATGGTATATTAGTTGATATAGAAAGAACAAAAGACATAATTTAAATCCCACCACCACACAACAAGAAGTCGTCGCAATCATTCTTTGGAAGATTAATTTCACTGAGTGGTTCATTTCTCACTGTTGATGTTTGAGCAAAATTGAAGATCTTTGAACTTTAAAACTTTTATCAATGAGGAAACACTGAATATTGAATCAATAAACAATGAAAACATTCAACCACATAAATCATTCATCCACAACACAAGATGTACCTTGGGGAAAATCCTCAAAACAAAGAGGATGAGAAACCCCAGCAATTCTTCTGAGTATAATAGATAGATTGTTGAGAATGGCTTTTACAACATAAGCATATTGCCCGATAAGATAGAACATGGAGCAATAGAGAACGAAGATCATTTGTAACAACTCTGTTGAACTTGCCATGTGCTCAGCACATTAATAACAAGCCAAGACAACTTCCATGCAAAACAAGGGCAAATGGTTGCATGCCAATTACGCACCCATGCATTACAATTTTGGATTGTCTTCTTGGAATAATCAGTCCATGCATTGAAATCTTCATCGTGCACAACTAATGCGCCATACCTTCAATCATGGACATTAACTGATAGTTATCTGATATCGAAGTGAACTCAATCTCTAATTGAATATTAGTCACTTAATTAACAAGCTAACTTAAGTGTCACAGTGCTTCAACTTAAGTGTCGTCCATGGGCAATTTGAATTTTCTTGTCTCGTTATCTCTTTATTGCTTATGTCTTTATCTTTACTGCATGGTCTATGTGTTAACATTAATCATCTATCATATCATATTATACTCATAAGAATTGTCACATGTTATGATCATATTATATTACTCTCGGACCATGTAGGCATATGCTAAAATATTTCACTCTAGAGGTGATAAGTCTCTAGAGGAGACTTAATAGCTTTATCCATCTCGAATGTCCATGGTTAGTACTATATCACATAACATTTTGTCCTTTGACATGCAAAGCACTTCACCTCTATGACTGGAGGTCCACCTCTATGAGTATCCATTCCCTGGATGACCCATGAGAATCATTTGACTTGATATCAACCACAAGTCCAACTTGATATAAACCACAAGTCTTCAGTCTTGATATCATCCCCAATACTTTTTAATACAACACCACCACCTCAAACATATGGGGATATATATAGGACTTGGTATGACTCACAAGTCCCGACTTGATATAACTCACAAGTCCAAAGATTGACTCCTGATGTTGTACATTCAACACTGAAATCGTCGAAATATTCAAACCCTAACAAAGGATGGTCATGAAGGATGCAATTCTTCAATACATTAAGGTTGAGAGATGAGCCTTTTAGAAAATCAAGTCGCCCATTATTGTCATTAGTAGACCAAACTTTGGTAAATATTACTACCTTTATACATTTGCATCTAACAATTCCCTCATTATCATGCTCACACAGAAGAACTAAGACGAGACTAAGTTTCCAAATATCATTTATGAGCACGGAACTACAAGGTTCTAAATTAAATTGTCTACAAGTTGACAAAAGAGCATATGCCATGGCCAAAGTGGTGAAACAGTTCAAGCCTTACATTTTGAAAAGATGCATGAAAGTCATTGTTCTATGTGTAGTTAACATATCTATGTATATTCATGCAATGTCCCTTCCATGAGGTCTTCATGACTACTTTGTTGCTTAGATAACCCCTAATAATTATGGTCTAATCCTAAGTTAATAAGGGGTCGTTTTGATATATTAATTGCCCATAGTATTTAAATTTGTTAAAATTTGGATTAAAATTGTATATTGAAATTATAATATTTTGCAATAATATTTAATTTTGTAATAAGTAGATGTGCTAGGTAGCCAAGGTGGTCGCATGAGGCCCAGTGGACCCAAGGAGTTGTCGCACTAAATGGAAACTAGGAGAAAATGAAGAAAAAATCCATAAATCCAGAAAAAAGTTAAACATAAAGCATCCAAAAGTAGAAAAAGCAATAGAAAAGCAGTGAAGATAGGATTTCCTAATTTTTAAAGATAAGGCTCAAGGAATATTAGTAAAAGCAAGAAAGCATGAGAGCAAGTTAAAATCCTTAGGAAAGCTCTAGAGGATAATTTTAGCCAAGGAGGTCAAATTCATGAAGGAAAGTGGGTCCAAAGTAAAAGCAAATTACCAAAAGAATAAAGATGAGCAAAGCATGGAAAAAGAAGGCAAAAGCTATATGAAGAAAATTAGTCAACGAGGGTGCCCTGGTTTAGGCATATGGACCACATTCAATGTATATTGATTTCCAATAATATTACAACCGAGGGAGGGTGAACCACCCTCACATCTTTAGTCAGTCTATCATTGTATTTGAGAGAGATCTGAGTTTCTCTAGGCTTTGGAGATGTGCCCTTAAGCAATTGTGGGGGATGTGCCCCATATTAATTGTTATAGTCTTTTCATTGTGATTCAAGTACATTGTGTGCAGCCATGGAAGTCTGATTTATAGGTATGATCTAGGCCATTCCATGAAAGATTCGAACCTCCAAGATTGATGCTAATAAATGTGTAGCTTATGGTGGATCTGGGAGGTGTTTTCAACTAGGAGGAGAGCAGTAGGATGGTTACGCCCTTCTGTGGGAGATAACAATTGTTTTGATGCTTCATCTGAGTGACCTGGTGGTCAACATTCACCCTTGGTTCTGATCCAGCATTCCCACATCTTCTTACTTTCTCTTATTGAAGGATTCTAGTCCTATATTGTAAGAATCCTAGAGTTGAATTTTATGTAATTGTGGGATCATAAATATTGTTAGTTGTTGCTATAAATCTAATTTGAATGCTTGATTATGCCCTTTGTAATGTGTATAAGCTTTGATACATATCTTATTTCATGTTCATGAGCCTCTGAGGCAGTTTGGGAGTCTCCATTTCCAAGACTAGCTCATTATGCATAAATTATTGACTAGTTTGTTGTATTTGATATTATAAGCTGCCTGTGAACCCAAATTTAAATATATTAGTTATTGCATGTCCTTAACATCCTACTAAAGGAATTCCAAGCTTTACCAGTAGAATTCCTGACCCTTAGACAGTGTTTGAAAATCCCTGGATTCTAACTAGTTATGTAGTGCCGGGGGTTTATTTTGCTTGGGAGGTTAGCAAAACTTATCAAACCTTTTCTAAACCTGCATTTTTGACTTACCATTGATATTTAACAGTAAATGAGAGTTCTATAAGCCTTCCTAAGCTCAAACCTCTCACCAGTGGTTTCTAGGAAGTGCAAAGACTAAGATCTAGTTTGCATATGTTGGAGTGCCCAGGAACCTTGGAGTAGACTTTAGCCTTGCTGATGTTTGAAACATAAAAGGTCCCAATACATTATGCAAATGATCTAATATATCACAACACTGCCTCCTTTCATTGTTTTTTTATGGCCCTCTTGGTTCAATGTCAAAGTGACTAGCTTGACCCTTTAATCTTCCTTAGTTTGTCTAGATCTTTGGAAAGAGAGCTAATGTCCAATCATATATGAATGGTTTCAGAGTTTGTTTATAATGTCGTTAATGGTCATATACCTGCAATTAATCTATGCACCAAGTTTGGGGTGGTTTGGGTTTATTCTTACAATGTTTGTTGCAAGTTTCATTAAAACTAGTCATTGCTTTCCTTGTGTATTTTGCATAATGTGTCTGATTCCTAAAAAAAGTACATTTCAGTGGTATCAAAGCATGGTCCTTGTACCTATGCATTGATATCATCTGTTGAAGAAGAAATGGAATCCATGTCTTGGTCAGATGATGAACAATATGATGACTATGATGAGCAATATGAAGAATATTGTAGACAGTATGAAGAGTATGAAGAATCCTCTTCCAGTTCCTCCACCTTGCTCGTACTCAACATAGAAGATGAATATTATCTGCCTACATATGACATAAGTCCAAGACATTTTCAAGATCGAAGGTCTTATGAGGACATGAAGCCACCCTCAAGTAGAAAAGAGGGAGAAAGATCCTTCTCTATAAACGAGGAAATTATAAACAAGTTTGTGGACCACATGGAAAGGGTGTGGAAAAAATTTCGGCCTGAAGAAGATGAAAAGAGCCAAGATACACCATCAAAGGAAGAACCATAGTCACATTCTACTAAGAACATGGAGCAGAGAGTGTCTACTAATGGATGCTCAAGCATTTTTGTAGCCTTTATTGATGAATTCTCAAACTCTTGTGAGGTACCTACTTATTGGTGCCCAAGTTTGAGTGAGACATCTAATGATGGATGTCCACCTCTCTATGTCGGTGACATAGAGATTCCACTTGAATAAGGTGCTACAAGACCAAAATTCCATGAGCATGAGGACCTTGTAGCAACTAAATAAAATGTCCCAGGATCGATTTCACCTTCACCACATGAAGTTGATCCTGTGATGGAAGATGAAGATGAGGTTCATTTGCAAGAACCTCATTTTCTTGCATGGTCATTGAAGATGGATGAAAAGAATATTCAAGAGGCCTTAAATACTCTCAATGGCACACATGCTTTAGTTTCGAAAATCTATTGGAGCATGGAGGAGAAATCTTCCATAGATGGCATGGAGAAAATCCAGAAAGCAATATCCAACACCAAAAGTAACATTTTGAGTTTGCTTTTTGGTAGAGATTATTTGTTGGAGCTTGTTGAAATGTTTCATGGAATAACCTTGAAAGGTGCAGAAGAAAATGACAAACTCACAAAAGAATTAAAGTCCACCCACGATTCTTTGGTGAGTTTCCAAAAGGCCCTTCAAGAATCCCAATGCAGATTGAGCAGCTTCTTAAGAAGTTGCAAATATCATTTTCAACAATCATTTAATGGTTGAATGCATTCAAGTTTCGGAGGAGGAACCTCATGAGATGGTGGATTATGAGGTATGTTTTGATTTGCAGGTGTTTGAGAAGGTTGCATGCAAACAAAGTGAAGACCAAGCACTTGCATTATTTCAGAGAGATTTGGAGCTACGTCTTGGTGAACGTTGTATAGTTTTGGAGGAGGCACATGATGCTACATTTAATGAACCAATCAAAGGGGACAAGGATCCATCCACATTCTTGGTGGATTAGTATTGTAGAATTTTTAATTTGGTTCATGACCTTTCATCCTATGCACTTTCTACTACAGCCATAGCACATGAGGATGATAATTGGGTGAAGGATTTATTTCTCTTGGTGCCATGTGAAGAGCAGGAGGCTCCCACATTCAGTCATGGTGATTTGATGAGAGCACCATCTCCTTCTCAACAACAACAAAGGCATCAATTGTATATCTTTGATTCCTACATTCATAGTGATGATTGCAAGACTAGTGGTAGAGAGTTGAGCCATTGGAATTGTGCACATGGGAAAGCCACAAGCTTTCCATCTGGACCCGACAGTTATAGTATTTTTTCATCCATGTCATGGATGGATAGGTACTTGTTGGACTTGTGCACCTTGGAGGGTGTACATTTTGCTTACACCAATGGATTTTCAACAGACACATTTTACATCTTTTGTGAGCAGCATGGGCATATATGGTTGTTGGAGGATGCCTACAATTTTCTTGAGACATGGGACTCACATCTATGTCGTTGCAACAACAAAGTCATGAACTCCAATACTTATGTGCATCAGAAACATAATAATTTGTATGCTTGGTGGAGAAGGCTCACAAGGTTTTGGCCCTACATTGAAGAGTTGCATAAATTATTGCAGGGGCCCTCACAGTTTCGATTTTGCACTAGAAATGTTGATCTTCAAGTGTGGTGGTCTGATTTTCACATCCTCCTTTTCGTTTTTTTATGGTGATAAACATTTATTTTTGTTACTAATGTTTGGAAGGATGCAATTGTTATCACACATATAGTAGTCGGGCTACCATACTCTATTTTTTAGATTCCAGTACACTTTTTCACCAATTCCCTTACATATGAGATGTTGAGATGAGCATTTATGATGAATCACTATTTGATGATGGACTATAGTATTTTCCCATGCCATGAGTGAGTCTCGGAAAACTTAGATTTGAGGACTGATGTAGCCATTTAGCCATTTACAGAGTACTCAATATTGCCCAGAGTTGCAGTAGCGGGTTCCCAATGGACAGATGTTGGTTCGGGCTGGTTATTTACAGGTATATGATTCAACGGGTATTATCTTGTGTTATGGTTATTATTGCTTTTATACTCATTCTTGTGACATGTCTTAGCATTTAGTATCATGATCTGGAGATCGTATAAATATGTGGACCTGGTTGTATTGATTATGTATGTATGTCCCTACTTAGACCTAGAAGTTCCTGATCCATACTCATTGGTTTTGCCCTCCTTAAGGAGAATAGAGGTGATCATTCCCACCATACTTTGGCTTGCTAGTGATTGGTCTCATTGTTCACTATCTCCACCCATCCATTTCCTTCTAGTTATGTTTATACCCCAACCTACTACTTGACTAGTGGCATGGAGGACTTTCCCCCACTATAGCCTCTTTGTTGGATAAGCTTCCCTGTTTGTTTGTGTCTCGGCTCTAAGTTTCCTAGGTTGTGTTAGCTAAACCTGAAACAAATAGCGTTATCATCAGTACAATGTATATGGAAATGAAATGAATATCTTGTGAAAAAGCCCATTCATGTAACAAGTGTTTCTGAACACACATGAATGCAAGGCGAGCCTAATGAAATTGGCTTTGAAGTGTAAATGTGAAATGTAAAACCCATGTAACAAGTGTTTTCAAACACACATGGAGCATGAAGCCTTAATAAATATAAATCCATGTAACAAGTGTTTTTGAACACGCATGGATCAAGGCTCTGGAAACTCAAAGGCCCAAAAAAGAAATGGTTCTTAAAAGTTATATCTAAAATATTGTTGGCCTCACTTGTATTTGATATGGACTGTGAGCATTTGTCAAGGTGAATAAGAACCTCTGAACGTAACTTACCATTTTGTGAGACACTGCCATCCCCTATGTTATTGCTTGTCTGGCATATGCTAGACTGAGTATCCCCTTTCCATATCCAAAGTGTCACAGTGTCATGTTAGCAGTCACCCTTTAGCCTAGCCTTTTGATTTGTATCCTTCATCTTTCACTAACAAATTGATTACAACTATGAAGTGAGTATGGTCTTGAAAGTCTGGTCTGACCCATAATTAATAATTAACAAAACTCTATATATTTGGTTGGTATACCGCTAGTGAAATGATTACTATTTGTTATATTTGTTACTTGAATGATTTGTAGAGCATGTCTCAACCTCTAACACTTGCAGCAGTTTGATGTTAGCCTCGGTCATATTATTGGTCATGTTGACTTGGTCAAACCTAGTTTGACCAATGTCGACCACATGACATAAGATGGATAGACCCCAGATGATGTAGATACATGATATGTGGTCTATTACAAGTCACCAGATGATTCTATCCAGTGGTTATAGGTTTTTGATGATGATTTGTGGTATTCAACATTATTTGATCATTTACAAATTATTATTATTTTATATGTCTGGGCATATTAGATATATCGTACCTGATCATACAAAGATCTGTAGGGTGTATGAGTATATACCTTAGATGGATTTGGGCTCCCTGAGTCCAATGAGACAGTTTGTTTTCAGTTTTGAACAACTACAGTGATGATTTGTCTCAGTATACCATTCTGGTGCAGTTTTGACATGTTAAATGGCTTGTCAGAGCAGATGGATGATTTGATTGGTTCACCTAGGGCGTTGTATGAGGAGGGGGTGGTCCAGCCACTTGTTTTTACCATTATACCCCCGTACCAAAGAGTCTTGGGGGCTCAATTGGATAACAAAGGCACCCTAGGTGGCAGTTTGGGCAGGTTCACCATTCTCGAGGCAGATTAAAAATGGTTAAAATGGCTACTAAGGAATTCGATTTGGGCTACTGAGGCAAGGGAATGGAATGGGATAAGTTTTGATGATGAGTGTGATGTCTTCCACCCCTTCAACATTCAAGAGGACCCCCACCCATATCTCTGGCATGTTTTATGATTTTCTGGAGCTTTTGGAGGCTCACGATCCTCCCATAGAGGCACGATTTTGCACTTAGAGTTATATTTTATTTATATTGTGCCATGGGGAGACACTAGGGGTGTTAGACACTACCCCCTAAACCCACCATGAGCTTTATTCATGCTTATTTTGCCATGTCGAGTGGGATCCCCTCTCCTAGGGCGATTGTGTCCATTGGTGTGTTATATTATTATATTGATCCATGTACTCTATGTTGAGCTCATCTCAACCATTGATTAGAACATTTTGATATTTTAATCTTAGCCATCCATTCAAAAGGTGGTTAGCATTTTGGTATCTCTCCATCCTATTTAAAGGGGAGAGCTTCTCATTGTAAAAGGGTCTTTGGCCCTTGGGACCTTGATAATAGAAAAACTCTTTTGTGGAAATTCTTGGGTCACCTTTGCATCTGGTGTTCTTCGATGGTGATTGGAAAGTCTATTGCATCCCAACATTTGAGTATTTTTGGTGAGATCTATATTTTCGTGGAACCTTTGTCATTGTCTACAGGAGGGTGAATTCACTTGGGCGTTTTTACAGGGCTTCCTCAACTCGCTTGTTTGACATCGCTTGTATCAGGGGGTTATCATTAGTATCATTGTGATCTATGGTTTCATCTTGTTATTTCTTTTGTAGTATTTATCCATTTCTCTTGATGCATCAAATCTGATATTGTTGACATTTGTTGAGCAGGAGGGAGGGCGCATTGGCTTCCTTGGGCAAATCGATTTGCATAGAATCTTCATCCAAATCTTCTCAAATTGGTCGGGAAGGAATAGATCATCATCATCAAGGAATCTACAAGGTTATCCAGGTAAGATCCACAGGTTTGTTCTTCTTTTCTTGGTTCCAATCCATTGGCATCTTTATTTTACTCTTAAAACCCTCACTTAAAATAATCAAAAAATTATATGGATCAAACCGCTTGATCAATTGGCAAACCATTTCTGGGTATTGTAGATCGGTTCAAACCCAAAGTGGGTTCTCTTATGCGTCATGCTTTGGTGACTCCACAAGGCCCAAACTCCAAGGCACTAATCCCTCAATCCAAGCGCATTCCTCATTTGGCCAATTTTTCCTATGTCTTGATCCTATCTCTGAGGCTTGGGTACTTTGATACTGTCATACCTTTCGCCAAGTCTATCCATTGGTACTAGATAGCCCCAATCATGTCCTTAACCTCCCTGCATTGGACATGGTTCCCAAGGCAGTGGATATTTTCATCATTTGTTGGTACCTTGATCTTGGATCTAGTAGTAAAACTCATAAGTCACTTATGTTTCAACCTTGGATCAATTTCACACTTCATAAGCTTCTTGATCCAAACCACAACTCATCTTGTGACTTCATCCATAGATCTAGGGTTTACTTCACCTTACACCTAATGTATTTCATCTTCCATTGACTTGATTTGGTGTCTTGGTTTGACCTCTCCTGTCGGGAGTAGGTCTGGTTCTCCCCCATTGTTGTCTTGGGCTAAGACAACATCAAGTGAAGATTGCCTCGATTGACATGACAACCATCCATTTGGGAGTTGAGGCTATCTTGGTTCACATCTTTGGTTTCCCATTCCCTCTACCATCTATCTTGGATCCATCTCATAGGGGTGATAACAACAACTAAGACCATAGGACCCTGGAATTTCTTGGAATAACAACTTTCCAAAATTGGCAGGAACATTTGGATCCTTGCAGAGGAGGTAGTGGGATCCAGGCATTCTACTCAGTTATCTTAACTAGGTTAAATTATTTGTTGAAGAAGAATTAGTCATTGGGGGAATGACTACATTTAGAGTGGTGCAACAGAAACATGGTGGACCTTTGGTATTTATCTTGAAATTCAGGATTTCAATTCTAGACAACCAACAACATATTTTGAGGAGAGAAGTCACTTGTTTGCTTCACATATGGTTGGAGTTGGTTCCAATTGCTTGAGGAGAAGCAATTTTGGGAGGAGAGGACTGTAATGTCCCTTCCATGAGGTATTCATGACTACTCTACTGCTTAGATAACCCCCAATAATTATCACCTAATCCTAAGTCAAGAAGGGGTCATTTTGATATATCAATTTCCCATAGTATTTAAATTTGTTAAACTTTGGATTAAAATTGTATGTTGAAATTATAATATTTTGCAATAATATTTAATTATGTAAGTGGATGTGCTAGGTGGCCAAGGTGGGCGCATGATACCTAGTGGACCCAAGGAGTTGTCATACTAAATGGCAACTAGGATAAAATCAATAAAAAAATCCTTAAAGTCATAAAAACGTTGGACATAAAGCATTCAAAAGCAAGAAAAGCAACAAAAAAGCAGTGAAGATAAGAGTTTCTTGATTTTGAGAGATAAGGCTCAAGGAAGATTAGTAAAAGCAGGAAAGCAAGCTAAAAGGCTTAGGAAAGCTCTAGAGGATATTTTTATCCAAGGAGGTCTAATTCATGAAGGCACGTGGGTCCAAAGTAAAAGCAAATTGCCAAAAGAATAAAACTGAGCAAAGCAGAAAGGCAACAAAGAATGGAAAAAGAAGGCAAAAGCTATATGAACAAAATTAGTCAACGAGGGCACCCTGGTTGAGGCATATGAACCACATTCAATGTATATTGATGGCTAATAAGCTTATAAAAGAGGGAGGGTTCACCACTCTCACATATTTAGTCGGTCTATGATTGTGTTTGAGAGAGATCAGAGCTTCTATAAGCTTTGGAGATGTGCCCTAAGCAACTGTGGGAGATGTGCCCCATAGTAATTGTTCTAGTATTCTCATTGTGATTAAAGTATAGTCTATGCATCTATGGAATTCTGATTTGCATGTAAGATCCAAGCCATTTCATGAAGGATTCGAGCCTCCAAGATTGATGCTAAGAACTATGTAACTTGTGGTGGATCATGGAGGTGTTTTCAACTAGGAGGAGAGAATTAGAATGGTTGTGCCCTTAAATGAGAGATATCAGTTGTTCTAATGCTTAATCTGAGCGACTTGATGATCAACATCCACCCTTGGCTCTGATATAGCATTCCCACCTCTTCTTTCTTTCTCTTATTGAAGGCTTCTAGTCTTATATTGTCAAAATCCTAGAGTTGAATTCTCTGTAATTATGGGATGATATATACTGTTAGTTGATGCTATAAATCTAATTTGAATGCTTGATTATGTCCTCTATAATGTGTATAATCTTGGATATATATATTATTTCAAGTTCATGAGCCTTTGAGGTAGTTCGAGAGTCTCCATTTACAAGACTAACTCATTATGCATAAATTATTAACCAGTTTTGTTGTATTTGATATTATAACCTGCCTGTGAACCCAAATTCGAATATATCAGTTATTGCATGTCCTTAACATCCTATTGAAGACATTCTAAGCTTTACTAGCAAAATTTGTGACCCTGGGGAAGTGTTTGGGAATCCTTGAATCCTAACTGGTCGTGCAGTCCCTATGGTTTATTTTGCTTGGGAGGTCACCAAAACTTATCAAGCCTTTCATAAACCTACATTTTTACCTGCCACTGGTATTTAACAATAAACAAGAGTTGTGTAATCCTTCCTAATTTGAAATCCCTCACCACTGGTTTTCAGGAAGTGCAAAGCCTAAGATTTAGTTTGCATATGTTAGGGCACCCAAGAGCCTTGGAATAGACTTCAACCTTGTTGATATTCGAAACATAAAAGGTCCTAGTACATTTTACAAAGGATCCTAAGCTGCCACAAACCTCCCTCCTTTCATTGTTTTGGAATGGCCCTCTTGGTTCGATGTCAAAGTGATTAACTTGACCCTTTAATCTTCCACTCTTTGTTTAGATCTTTGGAAAGAGAGCTAACGTCCAATCATATCTAAATGGTATCAGAGTTTGTTTAGACTATTGTTAATCGTATTATACCTGCAATTAATCTATGTACCAAATTTGGGGTGGTTTGGGTTTAGAGTGTTTGTTGCAAGTTTCATTAAAACTAGTCATTGTTTGTGTATTTTGCATAGTGTGCCTGATTCCCAGAAAGGTACATTTCAATTCATAAGGAACTTGGTTAAAGGTAAGGGAATCAAATGATTGCTACCAACAAGAATAATTTTGGCATAAGGCCTACACCATAGTTTGTGGACAATGGGTTATGGAAACTAGGAGTTGAACCACAAGATTAAGCGGACGTTGACGATGTAAGTTGGGAGAACAAAGCATCATTATAAATGCAGTTGAAGTTCTTTTTATAGATGAAAACAGAGATTCATGGTATCGTGATTTACAATACTATTTACAACATGGATCAATCAAAATTATATAGATGCAAAGAGAAGAAGAGTGTTAAGTCTCGATTTGGTGTAATATCATCTTGTGAGAGTGATTCATTCTTACGAAGAATTATCACGATGCACCATTGATATTTCTTAGGAAGAGTTATGCTAAGAAATTCTTGGTTAACTTACATGATTGTCCACTGGGTAGGAATTTCTTTGGAGACACCAGCATTTACAACTTTTGGGTTATGATATTGAAGGAAGACTTAAAAGTGAAAGATCAAGACTGTTAGAATGCTTCAAATAGTGGCTAGACATGGAACATGTTGAAAGACTAAGCCTCCAATGATTTTGGCATTGATTTTGTTTAATGAACCAACAAGATAGAAGAATCAATCCATGCACATGTTAGTTAGCTAATTATGTGAATAATGGAAAGTCAAAAGTTTAGGGTTGGAAATCACAAGTGGATATTCTTAATATCAAAGTGTGGAAAATTATAAATAAATCCCAATAGAAAGAAACCAGCCTCATAGGGCTTGTAAAGAGCCATTGCTTCCCTCGTCATTGATCATTAAGGCAACACATTAAAGGTAAAGATTGAGAAAGGAAGTAAAACCAATAGAGGGGACATCTAGATATCTTTGTCGCAACTATGAACACTTAGTGGTAATGGACCAAGGTCTATCAATCAATCCATCAAGGCTATGGAAACTCGTGGGTAGTGGAGCAACACCTAAGGATACTAAATTAATGCCTAGAGAAAATATTGCACCCCAAATACAAATAAGGCTTGTGTTAATGAATTGAGCTGAGAGCATTGATCCATGCTCAAAATAAAATGAACCTCATTATTGTTCTTTCAGCATGGTTGATGAGTTGATCAAGCATGTCAATTGGAGTAATCATTGTTCCCCCGTAAGGGATGGTTTTATAAGGGCCCACTTCATAAAAACTTGAATTTCTATGAGAGGAAAATAAAGTTTTCTTGCTTTTGGATTAGTAACCTGATGGTTTCATAAAGTAACATTGGAAAGGTCTTGGTGTTCTCTACACTCAACAACAAGCAGTTTGATAATTTTAGGTGGAACAAAAATTCCACGACTTAATTAACGTGAAAAATCAAGGGACTTCATTCACACTCATTTTAATTGATTTTTCATCACTTGTTGGCCATCCTTTGAGGTTGTTTTTAATCCCAAACTTACACAAGAATCTTTGAGATGGGTGTAAGGTACCATCAATTAAGTTTTAAACCTTGTTTCAAAGTAAGAAAAACTTAAAGTTAGTGAAGCTCTAATACCTCCCAAACCATCAACAAGTTGAAAAAGACCGTGGAATCATCGAACAACCATAGAAATGCAATGATTCCTATGATAGGAAATGAGTTTGTTAATGAGTGAAAATACCAATTTGGAGATGAACCATGATGTTTACCTTAACTTTGTAGTGCATTTCATGAAGTAGAGACCTAAATTGCTCACTTTGGAAAGTTGTTGACTTCCCATGCAAGTGATTTTCCTCATGAGGGAAAATCATTGAGTATGAAGGCAAGTAACCCTCCAAGGTGAGTTATTTGGATTCGATTGAGTCATATCAATGCTTAAGGTCAATGATTTCCCCAAAATAAAAATCATTCATCTCATAGAGCAAACTGCTTCCCATAACCAACAAACGACCATCTTGACCCTCAAACTCTTTGATTTGCCTTCCTTGGGAAAATCACTCACCTAGTAGTGCTTGAACCTCTAGAACTCAATGATTGATCCATTGACACTTGAACACGAGTTTTGGACTGATGATTGAGTTTCCTACTAAGTTGGTTGGAAGATGAAGCATTGGGCCTTTTAAAACTTGTTCTTGGCTGGAAGATGAAGCATTGGGCCTTTTGAAGGTCGAACATTGTATGTTCTTCTTGATTTTCTAATTCTCTCGTTGCAATATTCCTCTTCTTACTTGATGTCCATTCGTTGTCTTTTGCAGGAATAAGATCAGTTACATCCATTGCAACAAGTAAACAATATTTTTACCTGTATTTAAAGTGTTTTGTAGTTCCTAGAGGCCATGAAAGTTGTGTTCCCTTATTGGAAATCAATTTGCAGAGTTGTAGGGTTGTGAGAGTTGTGTTTCTAGTTTTAATGGTAGACTCCAGCTTGTAGTGCAAAAAGAATATGCATAAACCATATAACAATGTGTTTTTAGCCCCGAAGTGAAGGATTTTAGCATATTAGTGTCTAGAGCCATCCATTGCGTGTGAAAATCAATTTTCCATTTCTATGATTGTTATAAAAGATTTCAAATTGCAAGTAAAGCTTGTTGACATCGTCGAAGGAAGAAGATCAAGATTTTGCTCATAACTAATTCGACAACATTTCTCTTGTCATTTGATAGTTACAAGCTTGAGTTCCATTGATGGATTGGTTTACTGAAGCAATCCCTCCATGTCTTAGTGTTGAAGTATTCTTGCTTTTACTTGAGAAAACTTCCATAAAAATTGCAGCAATGAAACACATAATTGACTTAGTGGGAATCAAGAGTCATCTTATTAAACTTCTTTGAAATCTATGTACATTATAACAACACTCTTAAGAGATTATAATTTGAATGCTTGGCTAAATTTCCTTGAAGGAGGCTTTTCTTAATGCGGAATGTTATGATTTTTCTTTGTGTATTGAATGAATTAATGATGTTATTATAACTTTCATTTACGTGACCAAAATTATTTAGAGCATAAGGCCAAGTCAACAATTCATAAATAGGTTATATATAGTTAATTAACAATTTATTTGAGAAAATATGGCACAAAGTGGGGTCTGAACTTGAATAAGGAGGGGAAAAACTTTTCCTCACAACCACTTGACCTACACCCAATTGACAATGAAAATTCATGTTGTTCATGGCATAAATAAAATAATCATTCATGAATGTTTAATGAGGATTTATGGTGCCATTATGCATATTTTTAACAAAAGGAAAGAGAAAGCATGCTAGATCAAAGATGCCACAAGATGTCAAACCTCCAAATTCATGCATCAAGGTTTTTTCCTTGCAACTTTTTACCACTTCCACGAGGGTACTAATGGAAAAAGATAAAAGTGTAGATTCGAAGCAAGGCAAGGATCTACACTCATATACAAGTGACAATATATACATCAAGAGGGAAGTTGGACAATAAAAGGAGGGGAGAAAGACCAAGCTACCTCCAGTAAAGAATACTAACAAAGTGGATGCTCTCCAATAATCTATAAGTTTTGAGGCAACGGTTAGAGGAGGCCTATGTTGTGCAAGTCACGTATTGTATTGTATGAGACAAACTAGTGCCCAAATCCATTGTTAGGTTTGTAAGCACTAGAAGACATATTTTTGGAAGAAAGTGCACATGGATTAAATAGTTTTGTAAATACATCATCACCGTCCTATTTGGGATGAGGACAACAATTTGTAAAACAAAAAGGCCAAAAACCATGCAGGGAGGCCAAAAGTAAAGAAGATAGAATGCCAAAAGTTGTACAACTTTCTATTAATGAGACCTTTGCACTCTTGAGAAAGGTCTCTCTTTGGCATTGGAAGCTATCTTCATATTTTGAATAGAGGCATTCATTAGCTTGTGTTCTTATACTCTTACAAGTTGTGTATAGTTGAGGGCTATTCTCTCCATTTATAGTCTCTCTTGAAGCTTGTAGGAATGGATGTTGCGATCTCTATACCATTCTCACACTTACAATATCTATCCTACCTTATGCATTCTAACAACTTGATGTGAAGCAAATATGCTCTTCGTTATTTGTGGGTCATTCTTGGTCCTTAAAGTCTGCCTTAGGTTTTGTACAAACAGTACTTGGTGGACTATTCTCCCTTCTATTTTTACTTTTCCCTTTGTTTTACATCAATGTTAACATGAAGTTAGTAGGCTCTCCATGTTTTGTAGGATATCCTTGGTCCTTATACTTTGCATGGTGTTGAATGTTAAGAGTAATCAATCAACTTTTCTCCTTGTTTTTGTACTTTTCCCTTTATTTCATGTCAAATTGGTTCTTGAAAGCGCTCCTAGATAGGAAATCTAGGTAGAGTTAGACAAGCTATATTAGTTACAACTTCCACCAGGATGATTAGTTTGTATTTCATAAAATTAAATCTCAAGAACCATCACAACAAGTTGCACATCAACAGAGGGTTCACCATTTCAATAGAGGAGATTTGATTGGGCCCTTTCCCTGGGTGAACCTATGAAGTTGACTCAAGACATTTTCCCATGTCAACATACACTAATGCACCTCCATCTTAAACAACCTGTTGCAGCTGCAACATTTTCCCAAAATTCCAAAAAATTTCAGGACCCTCCTTTTGCTTGAATCAGTTTGATTTTCTTCTTTATGTCTTTGATCTAATGATTTTTTTCAGAATGATTTTCAAATGCTTGGATTGATCTATCACTTGTTTGATTCTTCCTCTAACGCTTGAAACAATCCACTGTTTGTTCAAACTTTATCGCTGCTTTTAAATGCGTTTTCAGCATGTTTGAATCGAAATTTTATTTGGTTGGTGCTCCCACCATTGCGGAAGATTGACAGGTCTTGGCTTCGACGTTTTCTCCGATACTTTTCCCTCAATCGGCTGAGTTTTTGGTTTTGAATCGGAACATGTTGTTATTTCTTTCTCCACCGTTGCGTCCGGTAAACTCTGAACTCTCCCGATCATCGCTTTGATTGTTCAAACCCCGCGTTGTTGTTCTCGCCGCTCTTTAAGCCTTGGGTTTTCCGTCGTTGCGGCTTCCAAATGCATTACCTTTCCGAGCCTTTAGCTGTTTTATCTTCCGATTTGGACCTTATTGGCGAGGCGTGATGTCCTTTGTTCTTTCGTTGTTGCGGCTGCTAAAAGCATTAGCCTTCTGATCTTTTAATTGATTTTCCTTCGATCTTTGCCTATTGTGGATTGATTTATCCTTTGCGGCTCCGTCGTTGCAGACGACAGATCGCCAAGTCTCCCGACTATTGTATTGATTTTCTGGACCCTGCTTTGTTGTTCTCGCTGATCCTTAAAGTTTACGGTTTCGTCGTTGCGGATGAAAGAAGCGCTAACCTTCCCGATTTTTAGTCGTTCTTTCTTCCGATGAAGACTATGCCAATAGCGGACGTTGATGTCCTTTACGGTTCCGCCGTTGCGGATCTTGTTTCCGCTATTGCTCCGACGATTAAGTCCTGCGAAGCTCCGATGTGGATAAGCTTTGCAGATAACTTGATGGTTTGGCCACCCGACGTTGCGAAGGAGTTAGGCTTTCGACGTCCGACCCATTTCTCTCCGCCGTCCGATCTTTTAATTTTTCCCCGCCGCTTACATTTGTATATATATGAATGGGGTCGGGCTTGTTCATTATTCTATTATTTTTCAACTGTCGTGCTCTGTCATTATCATGCGCTGTCGTTCTCTCGAGCTAGCGAAGGACCCCGTTGTCGGTACCCGCATCCAGGTGGCTCAACTATGGAAGCTTGACCGCTTTTCTTCCCGCTGTCTACGCAGCATTACCAGGTAGGATTCTTTTGCATCATCCCATTCCCTTCGAAGCTGTTGGTTGATTTTTTTCTATGGTTGGGGTTTTCAACGGCCTTTTTCCCTTGGCCCGTTAGTTACCCCCCTATATATTGGGGATTTTGTGGCATTACTGTCCACGGAAAAGGGGGGGGGATTTTTGACCCACTAAGTAGTTCTTCCCACAGCCATTTGTTATGCGACCTTGCACTTAGTAATGGGGGTTTGGTGCAGACGGTCGTTACGCTGTCTCCACCAATCCGCCCTGTGTGATGATGTTTTTGCAGGGGGAGGCTTTCATGGCCTTCCTGTGGCACTTGAAATGGTTTCCCTCTCTCCCTTTGTTTTTGTGCTACCCGCTTCATCAAACCCCAGTCATTTTTTATCTACGTGGTTTCGCGCGACCCCATTCGCGCTCAGTTTCAAACCCCAAGCCGGTGGAAGAGGATATGTCACTGCATGTAGTTTTATTGGTCAGAATCGCATGGGTAGTATTTTGTTAAAGCACCGCTGAAAAGCTCAAATATTTTCCACTGTCATTCCCGCACAGCACCATGATCATGGCGCCCGTGAATAGCCCGAGTTTGCTTCATTTTTATGTAGATTTGCTTCCCACTCGATTTTATTGTTAGAGTTGTTTTGATATTAGAAAGCAGTGTTAGCTTGCACATTTTTCTTCATGTAACTATTTCCGTCATGCTAAACATAGATGAAGTTAAACACTGCACCTTGTTGTCCCAATGTTTGCAGCTTAGGCAGAAAGGTCTTAATGATGATAATTGTATGTATAACAGGAAGATTCTGAATTCAAGATGTTGAAGCGACAGAAGAAGAAGGCCCATGTGGTTGAAGAAGACCCAAAAGTGGAAGTTGTCACCAAGACTGAGTACATATATGAGGACACCAGGTGTATATCTGGTGTCGAACCTGAATACCAATGGGGGGAAATATATAGGTTAATCACCCGCAAGGAAGTGCCCGATATGGGCTTGGAGGAAGAAACCATGTATGCCAACATAGAGAGATCTTCACTGATGAAGATTGCCACCAGACCAGAGCTCTTCCCATGCTTTGAAGTGATTGGTTGGATTTTGCCCCGGGCAGATGTAACCACGATGATCCTGGAGAATGTTGAAAAGTAGGGCTATGCTGCCTATAGCCCCGGATATGTAGCCCTGGCCTACCACCTGCCAGAAGCATAAGTATTCTTATCTGACAATTGGTTAAATAACCTCAGAATGGACCTTGTTGAGACTCTCAAAAGGATGCTGATATCAGGAAAACATTTCAGAACCAGGCATACAGGAGAGTATGACACAACAAGCTTAAGGGCCCCGTACAGGTTCATAGCTTTAATGCTTAACAGGATTTTTGGAAGAGCTCATGGCAGGTTCTTCAAACTGGAGTGGATACCCATTATTTTTTATGTTGCAACCCAGGGGACCATTTTCAACCGAGCTAGCATAGTATCAAACAGTCTTTCAGCCTGTATGGCCTCAGCCTTGGGAGGAGTGTCCCAAAAGAGGTCTGAATTTTATATGAGTTCCATACTCGTCGATTGCATATTATGTAATCAACCTTTCCCTGGACTAAGGTGCATCTGGGACAGGGAGAGGATGCTTGTTTATGCTGCATACAAGCCACTATGGGCGCATAAATACCATAGTCATTACCGTGAGGTCTGCGAACAGTTCATCATGCCATTGTATACGCTCATTTTCCTCAAGGAGTGTGATTGCATGTCAGAGGAGGCATTACAAGTGATCAAAAATTATGCAGATTACTATCTGACTGAGGATGGCCTCTACTTCAGAATGTTTGGAGGTTCAAGAGCACCCTCCCTACTGCCCAAATACGCCACGGACTACATCATTCATAAAGAGGCAGTCAAGTAAGTATTCCTGGATGGCATTGGAAGTTTTTTGTTTGAACATAAAAACACTACCTATCCCCCTTTGCCTTTCAAGTTAGGGAGCTATAAGTTTAACAGAGTAAAGAAAGCATATGAGTTTGTAGAAGAACTGGACAAGTTTCATTTTGGTGAGATGCCCTTCCGTAGAAATGACTCTCACAGCAAAGTGGCGGAACACTGCAAAGAGCACAACGTCCACTTCGAATACGCCCACCATTGAGATAGAGAAGAATCTATTTTCCGAAATGCATTGAACATGACAGCCTTAAGGAGAAGGTTCAAGAAGAAGATAAGCACAAAAGGTGGGAAGGGGCAGGATGAACAAGCCAAAGCTGATGAGGAATCAAGGAAACGAGATGAGGAAGCCCAAAGGCTGGCACAAGAAGCTGCAGGGTGGTTACAGGGAGAAGAAGAAGAAAAAAGAAGAGCTGCCCAAGAAGCAGCCCAAAAGGCAGAAGAAGATGCTAGGAATGAAGAAGAAGAAAAGAAAAGAAAGCTTGATGAGGAGCTACAGAAGCAAGAAGCAGAGAGGCCAGAGCTGACGCAGACAGAGTTAGAACAGTCAGCCACTGACACAACTGGAGGACAAACCCAGGACATTGAAAACCCTGAGGTTCAAGACCCAGCAGTACCGACTGCCAGCACATCTGAATAGTATGTGGTCCCTACACTGAAGTTGGTCCCCTTTGAATAGAAGAAAGGGAAAGAAATACCTGATTTTAACACTGTTTTCTACGACAAGGAAAGAAAGAGGATAGTGAAGAGAACAGAGAGGAAGGTTGAAACAGGAGGTCTACCCGAGAAAATGATAACGGATACGCCCGTTGTATTTGGAACAGACCAAGAACCAAGATTCACCATTAGAGCCGGAGCTGCACTGATTCAAGCTTCAGAAGATAATGTGGACAAAATTATGACAGACTTGGAGCAATCCAAGAGGTCCTCTGCTCAACTGAAGGACACCTTGAGAAAGGAGAGAGAGGAAAGCAATAAACTGAAGAGGAAATATGAGGACATGAAAAAGGAGATAAGATCTTTAAAGGATGAACTGCAGCTCCTCCAAGTGGAGAGACAAGTTAGGGAAACTACACAAGAATGGTTAGAGAGAGTGTAGCAATAATATCAAGAGCTAAGGATAGAGAAGGAGCAGCTGCTGAAAAAAATAGAAGACTTAGAGTTGCAAAAGACCACCTTGGAGACAAATGAGAAGCAAGCCCAAGAGCAAAAGGCAAGACTGCAAGAACAAGTCACTTCCCTGACAACAGCTTTACAGGCAACAAAAGAACAACAGGTTGACCTCAAACCTTTCAAAGAACATGTGTTGGCACAAAAGGCCAAGATGTTTCAGCTGCAAGCTGCCATGGAAGAAGAGAGATGCAAAGTTTTGCAAATAGATGGCAGATTAGAAAAAATTATGGAGACTTCCTCTTATTTTGTTGATAGATCTCAGGATGTCATGGAAGTCCTGACCGCAAGAATGGCTAGGTTGGAGAATAATGAGGAAACTCCTGCAGAGCTGCCCTCAAAGAATCAACAGGCCCTGAAGCAGGATTATGAATTGTTAGAGTTTGCCATAGGTATAGCAGAAGATTTCAAAAAAGTTGTTAGGAAGACTAAAGGAGCATGCGCAGAATTCTTCAGAAGGCTCCTAATTACCTACAACCAATGCCAAGTGGAAGTCGAGCAGAGGCTAGAGGTTTTTCCAGACCACAATTCATTTGTGGAAATTTTGCAGAAGAGGCATCAAGAGGAGGCAGCAAAAGTACAGCACCTTAAAGCCCTTGATGACCAGATATTATGGAATGAAGTTGATCCTTCCGCCATCAGCGTGCAGCTATTGGAGGATTAGCTTCGTCTAAGTGTGGCCAGAATTGAGGCCATCAAGAACCAAGCTGCGAAGTTTGAAATAAACATTCAGTTTTTGGAGCTGTGCACGTTTGAAGGCATTGCGTCTGAGGCTTTGGCATGGAAGAAATTCTTAAGTGCTCAAGCCGGGCCCTCCTCGTGAATAATCATTCACTTTTGTATGTAACGATTTTGTAAACATTAGAGGAAAGGGAAATTTTGGGAGGCGAAGAGTTGGGAAGCCCAAAAGTCATTTTGGGCAGCCCAATAGTCTCATCTTTTTGTATAAATGTAGAAGACTTAGAGGAAGAGAGGGGGGTTTTCCCAATTAGACATGAAAAGCGATATTGTAAGAAGAACTACTTTTTTTTTGCAATAAAGAATTATTGTTTGCCTGTTGGAGAAAGATTGGTAGGACTTTCAAATGTTATGCTGTGGATGGCGGAAAGATGAACTATTTTGTTTTTCCAGCTTTTGTCCATAAACCGTGAGATCGTTCTAACTCTTAGAGCCTATGTTCTTGTTTGAATGTTTTCTGGTTCATTCTGTGGATTTACCACCATGAGTAATGGATGTTGTTCATAAACAATTGGCTATCTGATTGTCTAAATATCTCTAATCGTTCATGTGTTGTAGGAAGGAATATCAACTATCTGTAATTTCTCTTTATAATGCATGCACAATAGACATTACTCATAAATAAGTTACAATTTTGCTCCCCGGGGATAGATAGATAGATAGGTAGATAGTTAGTTTTATTTTCTTACTGCATATGTGATCGAGATGCTTGTGAGTTCTAAGACGAGAGGTAAGAACCTGCGCATCACGTTGTGACTGCTCCTTCCATCCTTATCACCCTGTATAGTTAAATAGGCACTTGCATGTCATACTTAAGTCAAAAAATACAAAAATACACGGTGGACCGGGCCGCAACCGGTAAAACCTTTGTTTTTGTTACTTTGACCTACGGTAGGCGGACCGCAAACCGGACGGATTCCCCATACCAAACAGTCACGGGCTAGTTGGGAACGCTGACTGGGGAGAATCCCTTGCTGTTGTTGCCTGCGAATTTCTAGGTCTCAACACAACCTAGTTCCTTATGGTTCCTAGGAACAACAATTATGATAAAATAACGTTTCTATGAATTTCTCTAATTGTCAATGATGTCTTGTTGAATCAGTGAAAGTGGATAACTAATATTTCTCCCACCAAGGTTCAAATTTCTCTAGTGACTATAATGTGTTTGTACCCGTACTCGTGGGTACACCAACACAAACAATAATAGTTAGGGACAAAATTATCTAGGTGGTTGTCTACCACCATCTCATAAATGGTCATGATACTCACAATTTCCCGAAACTTCTAGTGCATTTTTCAAGGCCTTAGCATGCATATTTTAAGGTTTTGATGCCCAACTGAATACAATTTAGTCTACAAATTACCTTTCCAAATACGTAAAGAATACTTGAGATAAAATAAGAAGCAAAAATTTATGGTCCCAACAAGACTCCTCTTGTTTCTATATGGCTCAACGTCTTCCATCTCAAAGTGCAAACCCAATGCTAATTTCATGTTACAGGTTAAGTCTTTCAGCATTAACCTTTTATTTTGTGTTTTTTGTGAGTGAACATAAGTTGTTCAATGTTTTTCATCATTATCTCAATAATGAAGTTTGGTATTCATTATATCTTTATGTTACTTTTCATGTTAATATTATCTTTCATTTCATTCTCAACATAATTTGGATTTGTGGTATTAGAGAGATTTACTCTTTACTTTTTTTCTAAGCATGACCCCACATGGTTAGGGTACAAGGAGTTGGGCCTCAAACTAATTGAGCATAGTCTTAATGATCTTCATTGTCGACCCAAGTAGCTTCCCATGGTAGATGGAAATAAAGATGTTAGAGTAGGTTATTCTATAAAGTCATGGCTTAAGGAATTCGTTGAGAGACAAAGGAACAGTATGATAGATCGTTTCACCTAGATCCATCAACGTCTCCAAATAGTGATGGGAGCACCTTTAACATTTTTATTTATTTATTTTTGTATAGGAACAACACCCTTAAAGTTATAAGTTAATTTTGACATATCTTTGTTTGAAGGGAATATAGACACAAAAGCTTTGGAGAGATGGTAAAAGTTGCTATAGGGTTATGTCTTTGTTCACAAGTTTTCCAAGATTGAGAAGATTACCTTCATACTCCTTGATCTAGGTGCCTATATAGGACGCTATCTAGAAAATGGTCATGATATTGGTTTTTTAATGGGTATAAACTTTTTATGTGTTTTTTAAGGCCTTCCTATGTGTTTTTCAAGGTTTTGATGCCCACCATTTGAGCATCCAACTTATTGTACAATTTTATTTCTAGTGAGGTAAAGAAGACCTAAACATATCAATGTGTGAAATTGTATTGGACTCTTACCTAGGCTCCCCTTTCTTCCATGCAACTTAGCTTTGTTTAGCTCAATATGTGCACTCAACTCAAAATTCATGTTATGGTTAGGGTTGTGGTGTCTTACAATATTTTGCCATTATTATTAAATTTGGTTTCATCCTCTCGTTGGAGGATTTTTTTGAATGAACATGAAAAACACATCCCTTCTTAGAGATAACTACCACTATACTAGCCATTATACTTACGCAATAGTCGGTCGCCTTTGTTTCATTACTAGAATTTCGTTTTCACTATATCTATTTGTTTCTCATCGTTGTTAATGTTATATTTCATTTAATCTTCAACATAATCTAGATAACTCTTGAAGTCCCTCTCCCATATCAAACACTTATGGGAAACTTACTATGTGCAACATGTTGAAGATTATTTAAAAAAGTACGAGACATAACCCACATGGGGTGATTTTGTTGATTCTCTCAAGGAGGAGTGTATACATGTTGGGAACTATGAAGACCGATACTATAAGATGGACAAGATTACACAATGGTAAAGACTAAATTGTTCAAGATTGCACCAACAAATTTTATATCTTGCATACAAAACTAGGTATCAGGTACTCTAAGTAATACTAAGTTCTAAAATATCACAATGAATTGCATAGATACATCCAAACATAAATGCATTTTGGGCATTTGTTTGCTAGGAGCAACGTACTATTATGTCATCAAGATTGAAGAAAGTTTCATTATAAGGATATGAAAGACTTTGGGATCAAGTGTCAACCACAACAAAAGAAGGGTAAAGGCTACCTTAACAACCATGTTATGAAGTTCCTAGAATTGAAAGGGTTGAACTAGAGCCATTAAGTAACCTATTTATGTTCTCCTTTACTTCTTTATTCCATTTACATGGGACCGATACAGTCTATTTCCCATAACTCCTTAAAAATAAGTGCTTCAAGCAAAGGCATCTTCCCACCATGTAATTGTCAAACTGGAAAAAGTTGTTTTGACTTAGTGGAATAGGGGGTTGGCCACCTATATCCATCTCCATCAATATTTCCCAAAGCAACATGATCAATTAGCTAGCTAGAACATGAAAAGAACTCAAGATTGACAAGGCTTTGATATCATTTACAAAACAATAATGTATGGTGCAAATTTTATGTTTTCTCTATCTCAAGTTCGAAGGACTCCTTGATTTTTTGGAGGGGTGGTGAGTGCACCTTCCTATTACCAACTCTAAGAGTGAGGTGTTTCGGGGTGACAATACCATTAAGTAAGGCTAAAGGCTACCTTAACAACCATGTTATGAAGTTCCTAGAATTGAAAGGGTTGAACTAGAGCCATTAAGTAACCTATTTATGTTCTCCTTTACTTCTTTATTCCATTTACATGGGACCGATACAGTCTATTTCCCATAACTCCTTAAAAATAAGTGCTTCAAGAAAAGGCATCTTCCCACCATGTAATTGTCAAACTGGAAAAAGTTGTTTTGACTTAGTGGAATAGGGGGTTGGCCACCGATATCCATCTCCATCAATATTTCCCAAAGCAACATGATCACTTAGCTAGCTAGAACATGAAAGGAACTCAAGCTTGACAAGGCTTTGATATCACTTACAAAACAATAATGTATGGTGCAAATTTTATGTTTTCTCTATCTCAAATTCGAAGGACTCCTTGATTTTTTGGAGGGATGGTGAGTGCACCTTCCTATTACCAACTCTAAGAGTGAGGTGTTTCGGGGTGACAATACCATTTCCTTCATAGTGGTCAAGACTGGGCTTATTGGGAGGCAATGTAATGGAAATCAATAGCTTGTTTGATCGATCCTTTTGGGTTGTCCTTGTCTTAAAAGTGTAGGAGTTTAAGTTTCAAATTTCATCAAATTTTAAATGGCATTAGAGCTTGATAGCCCTATCATTTTTTTTAAAACTAAAATGCATTTTTTTTTGTATTAAAATACTTGGTTGGGCATAGCCATCAACCAATTTAAAAATATGTCGGCGGTTACATTTCCTTATTTCCAAAACTACTCATTTACAAGGATATACAAGTGGTGGCGCCCTTCTATTCTTTCTTATAAAATTTGATGCTTTAAGATAGGTTCTTCATTTAGGCTTAATTCCTGTAGGTAGTTGGCAGCCCCGGTTAGCTTTATAATCTGCCTTCTTATTCAATTCTCAAAGTGTATGAAACAAGGAAACAAAGACAAATTCAATCAAGGTGAATTGAAGCTGTTTCATAGTCTCGTTCAAGGAAAGATTGTTGAACTGTTTATCATAATTTAAAATTTTGATTAGTATTTCAGAATCTCCAAATATTTGGAAGTCTTTATGTCCGTCTTCCTTCGCTAGCTGACAGGCTTTTAAAAGAGCAAGTAGTTCTGCTTGGTTATTCGTTCTTTGTCCTAAGACCCAACTGAAACTAGTTTCTAACATTCCTCCCGGGTAGTATATCATTCCCCCTGCTCCGGCTATCCCCGGATTTCCTTTGGATGCTCCATCGAAAAAAGCTGAAACTTTATTTTATCTTTGCCACCATTTTGAAAATTCTTTTCTAGAAGTCTCATTTGCCATTTTGGTTTAATAAAAGGCTTACCTTAATCCTTCTGAAATTTTGACAGCTTCAAAGAACCAATCCATTGATATTTAGCTGTTAAGGGATCAATGTTAATTTGATATCCCACTAGTTCCATTAACATAGCCTTTGCTTTTGTTGCTACAATTTATGGCTTCGTGGACATGTTATTAATAATTAAATCATTTCATGCAAGCCAGAGTTTCCACCATAATTTGGAATAGCTTGCCATATTTTACTCCATCCGGGACTATTTGAACTATGAAAATTGAGTCACAGTAATCTGAGGGCCAAGGCACAACTTACAAAAGATTCAAGGATCAATTACATAGAAAAATGACATGAAAACATTGCAATCAGGAGTTGCAGCTGTATAATTGTTATCATTAATAAAAAAAACAGTGATACAATGTGATACACTGGCATGAAAAGTTGGAAAATTCGAATCCCAAGGAGGTCATTCGAATTGCATACATGAGAGTGGCTTAGTTGTCAGTTAGATACCACTAAACACATCAGTTAACCACTAACCACAACCATAATTGACTCTAACTGAATCGAAGGCAGTTTAGACTGAGTCTAACTTAATAGAACTTGGCTGCATGTCAATCAGTAGGTGAGGGCGCATGTCTAACTCCAGTTAGGTGAGATTAATTGAACTGAACTGAACTGAGTCATCAGAAGTTGTTGGAGGGACCTTTAATCACTCCACTTAGCTGGAATTTACCAAAAATAGGAAAAATAGTGATGGAGGAGCCTTTACAGCTGCATTTTAACTTAAAAGTAGGCAGAACATCAATTAGTTAACTGATTTGGGGTGCTTAGGCCATGCAGATCAACCCATATTTGCTCCTTAATTAAAGGAGAAAGCTCAGTCAGTCTCCCCGATTGAAGGAGAAGACCCAATTAGGCTCCTTGATTGAAGGAGGATGATCCAGTTGATGATGCAGTCACAAATTCGAGTCAATAACTTCAGATAAGTGGAAAATTAGGCCAAATAATGATGTGTGGGTTGGATAATGACTCCAACACCCCCCCTTAATATATACTCATTTGGAGGAGTAAAAAACAAGATAGGGCCCCGACAACAAAGGCCGTAGGTCACCCTTTACAAAAAAGTAACTCTAAAATGCTAAAAAAAACTCTAAGTGAGGAAAAGAGGAAAACCATGTGGGAAACCCCCCCCCCCCCCTCTCAAACTGAACACTAAAGAATTAATTGAATTCACCCTGATGAATGCACCCCCAACAGTGAACGAAGGTAAGTGAACTTTTTCTCAGTAAAGTTCTTAGTGAAAATATCTGCAATCTGCTCATCTATAGGGCAGTATTGCAAAATAATTGTTCTGTCATGCACAAGTTCTCCAATGTAGTGCATGTGGATATCAATGTGTTTGGTTCTTGTAGAGGGGGCCACTTGACCTCTTAAATGTCATGATAATTGTATAATTACATAGATACTAACAAATGAGTAGTTGGAGCGGGTACAACTGCTCCAACCTTTATCATAATGTATAAATAAGCATCAAAGATGAATACAAAGGTGGATTGTACGTCCCTTCCCAATGCTTGTCTTGGATGGATGTGTATGAGCATAATGAATGCTTGAATATAATGTGAAATCCTAGCTTTCAACATCTGGCTTCGTTGCCTTTCTCCGTTCGGTATGGGTGACAACAGCAGCGGATGGAGACTGGTTCGAACCTGGAAGAAAATGTGAGGATGCATGTGAAATAATCCCTGCAAAAAGGTAAGAAAATATAAAAAATGTAAAGGTTGCTTGATCGTTGAAGCATTGTTGAAGATTTTTGGCAATAAGTCTACTCGTTCGACTTCCCTACACACAAAGAAATTTATATTAACCAACTATACTTGGGACTACATGTGATTCTTCTTTCCATTTTTACATCGACTTCCCAAATCACCTAAAGCCAAAAAGTTCAGAAACCTATGGATTGAAGAACTATAAAGATGTTGTTAATATGTTGTACATCGACTGTTGTCGTCCGAGCCTCCTTTTCGGCACAAATGGGCAAATGCCCTCAACTACCAGCTTGGAAAAGAACGTGAGATGCTCACCTCAAGATACCTACAAGATATCAAATATTGCTCCTGAATGAAAGGCCATGTCGACCTCTGCAACTGACGACCGACTGCTTCAAGTTATCTTGACTACTCCAATCGACGCAACGATCTTCCCCAATTACAGCAAGCATGATTGACTGGTAATTATTATGATATTTTAACTGGTTTATAATTGACCTGGAAGGTGTCCATTACGTTGAGTATTGTTGCAGAAGGGATTGAGTATGATGCAAACTATGATATATGAAGTTTACCTGCTCATTGAAGTTTCCATCCGATATAAAGATATTCTTAGTATGATAGAAGAAGCCAATTCTCGCCGACTGCCATGGTCAGTGTTCACCAATGTCAAACTATCTGTGTTGGCACTACGTACTCTTTTGGGAGGAGTATATGGCTACACATAGCCTGTCGACTATAGCCGGTGCATAAAGATTGATTCGTGACTACAAAAGAATATACCTTGCTAACTGTCGATGAGGGAGACCACTGAATGTCATGAATGATGAAATCACTAAGGCAGTGAACCTTTTACAGTTAACAAATTGGGTTGTTGAAGAGGAAGTAGATTGTTTCTTCATTGCTGGTTAGGATGGTCTTAACCGGAGTATCATTACTTCGATAATGGTGGTGTAGGTCCTGAAACTTCGCTTCAAAAAAATTATGGCTAATCTGGACATGTTCATAATGAAAAAAAATGAGGAAGCAACCAACCGAGGAGCCCAATGTGTCAGTGGATGATCGATTGTCCAAGTTGATTGTGGATGTGGTCGATCGAGGATGAGACAAAAGCAATAGATGGCTTCTGAGCTCCACCACCATAGTAGACGAATCCCACCATAAATTGAGATCTTTGCTATGCAATGAGGAGCGATATTTCTTTATCAGAAGCAATGGAGAAAAGGTTCCAGGGTCAGAGCTCGCGGGGAAGATAGTGGGTCTGTATTTCTCAATCCAGTGGTTTGGAGAATGTAGAGACTTCGTTGAAACGCTTGCTGAGATATACAATGAACTTTTGACGAAAGGAGAGCCCTTTGAGATTGTGTTTATCGACGATGATACAGATGAAGGAACCTCGTTTAATTGCCACCTGAAGATTATGCCGGAAGTTACGAACTCACTGAACAATTTGTACGTAGATCGGTGCAGTGGTCGATCCCTGGATGGTGTATGATGGCCAAACACTACTATTCCTTAAGGTAAAAGCACTGCAGACTTCTTGAATAATCAACTGCTTGTGAGGCCTATAAAACGTTGACTAAGTCTACGTGCTCAACGAGCCCTACCTGTTATAGAATAAATGCATGCAGATCAATCAACGGGGAATTCACCAATAATTGGTAAAGTTGATTGAGGTGACTGCTGCTACAATCCATAAAATTTGTTATATAAATGTTAGGACCCAAGTCGATGTCTAAGAGCCGACTTCGAGTCGATGCCTAAGTTGGTCGATGGAGCCGACTTCTTAATACTTGTCGGTTGAGTAACATGTCAGTTGGGTAACATGGAAAGCATGTCGGGTCGGTCGTGTCTTCAGTTGGGTCAGTCGTGTCTTTAATTTGGTCGATGGTTAAAAGTGGTCATTAGTTTTATGTTTGGTCGATGTATTCCATCACGATGGTCGATCCTTAATTTTGTTGGTATGAATGTTGACGTAAATTTCAATGCGGTCAAGTTCACATTTGTATTGGCCTATCTTTAAAAGTGGTCGACATTATAATGAAATCAATTCTCATAGTCGGCTTAGTATAGTCAATAGTATTAAAATGTTCGGATGAAACATATCGGTTAAAGCAGGTCGGTCGATTGAGTCATGTCGGTTGGATCATGTCAACTGAAACATGTCGGTTGAGTCTTTTACAAATATGTCGATTGGTAGATGTAGGGATGGTTGGTACCTTCAATTCTGTCGGTTATTAAATAGTCAAATATGTTAAGCTGATTTGATAGGGTTTCAAGTGGTCAAGTTAATTTTGTTAAGGTAATTATGAATTTTGAGGGGGTTAAACATGAGTCTCAATAGAGGCAGGTAATCCCCTCTACTTTATGTAAATCAAGTTGGTATATTGCCAACCTTTGTAAGTCGAGTCAGGGTAAGACAGTCGAACTATAAGCAGTTGGTTATGCACATGAATGCACATAAGCAAGCATCACACAATCTGGCAGGCATTTCAAAAGATGACAACCACATTCAAGCAGATATCATTCACCTACACAGTAAAGCACTCCAACAAGACATGATGACAATGTACCCCTCATTATCAAAATGTTGAAATTGTTCTTGGGTTGTGACCTTAGAAAGCCAAAAGACAGAGAAATGACATAGAAAGTCAAAGAGCCAAAAGGCCACGCATGCCTGAACCGATGGAGATGTCAGTCAGATGAGCTAGGGTGAGGCTTTAAACCAAAAGACCTCGTTGCAGAAGAAGATGGTTGCCCGTCATTGTAAGAGGATGAGACTTCGATGGACTATTGCTAGATTGAAGATGGAGGCTGAAGAGTAACCAGTCACAGTAAAGCCTTGTACACATGTGTTTTCCTATCAAGCTAGTGGCTGTTACGGCTGAGTTACCTATGCAGACCGGTATGCATGGTTGATGCACAGTGAGGACTACTTCAGCAGTACTAGAGACCCTGGATGTTGATGCATATTTCTTTGTTCTCTTCGGGACGAAGAAACGTTTTGTTTGTGGGGGAGATGTAAAGACGACCACTTGACCTCTTAAATGTCGTCATAATTGTATAATTACATAGATACTAACAAATGAGTAGTTTGAGTGGGTACAACTACTCCAACCTCTATCATAATGTATAAATAAGCATCAAAGATGAATACAAAGGTGGATTGGACATCCCTTCCCAATGCTTGTCTTAGATGGCTATGTATGAGCGTAATGAATGCTTGAATATAATGTGAAATCCTAGCTTTCAACAGTTCTCTATCTCTGAACCAGATCTGTTGAGATCTTGATAACACTTTGGCTGTCACAAAAAATTACAGTAGACGAAGCACTACCAATATCAAACTTGGACAAAATACCTTGCATCCAAATTGCCTGGATGCATGCATTTACCGCTCCCCTGTACTCTGCCTTTGCCGAAGAAAGGGAAATGCTAGCCTGCTTTTTGCTTAACCAACAAATAGGCCCACCACAAAACATAAACACATAGCCAAAAGTGGACTTCTGATCTATGCTATCTCCTGCCCAATTAGAATCTGTAAATCCTACCAAGTATAGTTTGGAATCAACAACATAGTGAATGCCATAGGATCTAGTACCCTGCATGTACTGTAGAATCCTCTTAGATGCCCTCCAATGAAGCTCATGAGCCTACTGCATATACCTTGATATAGCATTCATGACATAACAAATGCCAGGCCTTGAATGTGTCAAGTAAAGAAGGCTTCCGATTAACTGACAGTAAAGAGTAGAATCCACATATGGAGTTGTTTTTCCCTCTTCAAGACTGATTCCTGAGAGGAATGGAAAAGGTGTAGCCTTAAAATCAGCCATATTAAACTTAATTAATAGGTCTAAAGCATATTTATATTGTTTCACAATAATCCCATTAAAATCTTGAGTTATTTCTAGCCCGAGAAAATGCCTCAGCAGGCCTAGATCACTCATCTCAAAAGCTTCATGTAAAGCAGTTTTTATGAAGGACATCAAAGCAAGGGTGCTTCCTGTGATTAAAATATCATCAACATACATAAATATGATCAGAAAACTACCTTCATATTGCTTCAAGTACACATTTGGATCAGACTTACATCTTTCAAAGTTCTGTGAGAGCAGAAAATAATCCATTTTGGCGTACCAAGATCTTGGGGCCTATTTTAAGCCGTATAAAGATTTCTGCAACTTACAAACCAATGATGGATCTGATGTGTAGCCTTTAGTCTGATTCATGTATATCTCTTCTTGCATGTCTCCATGAAGAAAATCATTTTTTACATCCATATTGTGCACCTCCCAATGCTTGGATGCAACAATGGCCAAAACTAGCCTGATAGAATCCATTTTTGCCACCGACGCAAAGGTCTCGAGGTATTCCACTCCTTGGACTTGGGAGAATAGTTTTGCAACCATCTGTGCTTTATATTTGTAGTTTGATCCATATGCAACAACCTTTGTCCGATATACCCACTTGCATTGAGCAAGTTTCCTCCCAGGTGGAAGCGAAACTAGCTCCCAAGTTGCATTTTTTTGGAGAGAGTTGAACTCTTCATCCATTGCAGCTTGCCATCTACGATAATTCCAAGAATGATAATATGACTTAGTATCAGAACCAATCATCATGTAGTAGGTCTCAGACAACAAATAATCATTGCAAGAAATAGCAATACCTGCTCTTTGAAAATTTGATCAAGTTCTCCTTGGATCAGTGGGATTTCCAACATCTAACCCGACAGAAGAGAGAGTCTTTTTAGCCCATTTTGGGAGATGAGTGGGAACATTAGGATCTGATTCAGAACCTGATATATCATGCTCACTGATATCAGACATCAGATCTGAAATATCATAGCTCACACTTTCATTTTCATCATCAGAATCATTAGCAAAACGAGAGGGAATTTCAACAATTTCTTCCTCTACTAGTTCCACATCTTGGAGAGGTTATTCGAAGCGGACACTTATATATATGAATATATTTTTGGTTATGATATTCAAGAGTTTGTATCCCTTTGATTCCTATGTATACCCAATGAACATACACTCAATAATCTGCAGTTGCAAAGACTTCCTCTTATCAAGTGGAATTCGAGCCCAAGCAGTGGACCCAAAAACTCTGAAATTGGACACATCCGGTTTGTGACCAATGTATGCTTCGAAAGGTGTTTTTTCTTTCACATATGAATGAGGGAACATGTTCTGAATGTAGGAAACAACATTCATTTCTTCATCCCAAAGATCTGCAACTAAATATTTAGCTTCAAGCATTCAAGTGGTTATCTCTTTTAGGGCCCAATTTTTCCTTTCCACTACAGCATTCTGTTGAGGCCTGTAGAGAATCGAGTGTTGTATATTGATTCCATATTTAGCACAAATATGTAGTAGCTCAGATTTGATGTACTCTCCTCCATTATCATATATAAGATCCTTTATCTTGCTCCCATAAGCATTCTCAACAGAAGCCTTAAAATATATGAACTTTTCAAGAACTTCAGATTTTTTCTTGAGAAAATAGACCCATGTGAATCTAGACAGGTCATCGATGAAAGTGAGAACATACCTTGAACCACTCATGGAGGTTGTAGGCATAGGACCACTGATATCGGAGTGGATCAATCCCAAAATACATGTAGCTCGGGTTGCCTTTCCCCGATCAAATTTATGCTCAGGGTGCTTGCCGACGATGCAACCTTTTCAAATTCCATTAGAGGTTTTGATGGTAGGGAGGCCTTCCACCATGGAATGATTTTGAAGTTGCTGCAAGTACTTGAAATTCAGATGTGCAAACCTTTCATGCCACAACCGGCTGACCTCATTCCCATGAGTCAGAAGGGCAGTAGGATTTGCACAAACTTGGAGAACTCATAGGTTTTAGCATAATGATTGGCTATACCTGTTGCAATGAGTTTTTCGGATGCAATTTATGGGATCTAAACATCATTTGGGCTGAATGTTAGTCTCTTGGGAAAACCTATGTGTGTCATTTGATACACAAACATTAGGTTTGAAGCCAAGGAGGGAACATAAAGAACATTATTGAAGCTTCCATGTTCTAGTTTGACAGTACCTTTGCCCCTTGAAGTGATTTAAGAGTCATCTCCCATGTGGATGGGAATGTTGTTGTTGGATTCCATGGATGAAAAGGATTATTTGCTTTCCACCATATGGTTCGAAGCACCAGAGTCAATGAGTAGAGCTCTAGGCTTCGAAACATTTTCCATGAGGGTATGTCCTCTTTCGGGCTGAGTGTTCCGATCATGATTATCTCTCTTCCTTGCACCTTCAAGAAGATTGATGTTGTTCTTCTCAAGGAGAAGAGTCATTTCATCAAGTTAACTCTTCATGAAGGAGATTTCAGGGTGAAATCCCCTTCCACAATAGGAACATTTGATCTTTTCTTTGTCTTCTTTGCCTTTGTGCTTGTTCTTTCTTTAGCTCCAGGGCTCACCCAACTGATGGTGTTTCTCCTTTGGCTTGAGAGCATCAAACTTAGTCTTTTGGTTCTTTTGCTTCCCCTTTCCATTCGTAGCTTTGGGTCCTCCAGCAAACAAGGCTTGATCCTTGGAGGATCTGATGATTCCCATTTGGACAAGCTTGTCATGCTCATTGGTGAGAGACTCAATGAATGCATTGAGGGTCAACATCTTCTAATTCGGGATTGTAAGCTTCCCGGTATGAAAGGTGGACACAAAAATTGAGTAATATGGGCCAAGTTTCGAAAGGATGGCAAGGATGAGCTGATCATCCTCCTTCTCAACTTTACACTACTTCAAGGTGCTCGAACTTGGTGAAGAATTCATTCATGGTTTTGAAGTTGCCCGAGTTTAGAGATATCATCTCCTTCTCCAGCTGATAGATTCTCAAGTCATCTTGCTTATCAAACATAGTAGCAAGTTGGTCCCATATCTCCTTGGGAGTCTTTAATCCAGTGATGTGCAAGAGAAGATCCCTAGAAATTGAAAGGCACATAAATCCATATGCTTCATCAAGCTTATTCCAGTATTTTGCTTTGTCTACAACATGATTAAGCTCTACCTCCATATCCATGGTAACTCTGTAGAGTCCTTTGGAGTGCAACTGAATCTCAATGTCCTCCTTCCACTGATGGTAGTTGAAAGGAGTGAGAAGGTTGCTTGAAGAAGCCATTATACTATTGTAGCGAATGTAGTGAAATTGATTGAGAAACCTGCAAATCACACAAAAAATACAATGTGAGGTCGAACACCCTGCACTTTTGGATTTTTCTTCACACCCGGCTTAGTAAATCAAGCAAGCTTGATCAACAATACTATTTTGCCCAAGAATTATGTGGTAAACTCTCTGCTCTCTGATACAGAGCTGGAATTTTTGAGCTTTTTGCTAAAATTGCATCATAAATCCATCAAGGAATCTGTTGAAGAAGAAGAGCCTTGTCCCGCCATGGCTCTGATACCATATGGAAATTGAGTCACTGTAATATGAGGACCAAGGCACAACTTACAGAATATTCAAGGATCAATTACACAAAAAAACGACATGAAAACACTTCAATTAGGAGTTGTAACTATATAATTGTTATCATTAATAAAAAAAAAAATAGTGATACAATGTGATACACTGGCGTGAATAGCCAGTCAATTCGAATCCCAAGGAGGTCATTCGAATTGCATGCATGATAGTGGCTTAGCTATTAGTTAGACACCACTAGACACATTAGCTAACCACTAATCACAACCATAATTGACTCTAACTGAATCGGACGCAGTTTAGACTGTGTTTAACTGAATAGAACTCAATTGCATGTCAATCAATAGGTGAGGGCGCGTGTCTGAATTCAGTTAGGTGAGATTAACTGAACTAAACTAAACTGAGTCATCAGAAGTTGTTGAATGTGCCTTTAATCACTCCAGTTAGCTGGAATTTACCAAAAATAGGTAAAATAATGATGGAGGCACCTTTACAGCCATAGTTTAACTGAAAGTAGGGGGAAAACCCATCAGTTAACTTATTTGGGGCACTTAGGTCATGTATATCAACCCATATTTGCTCCTTGATTGAAGGAGGAAGCTCAGCTAGTCTCCTCGATTGAACGAGAATACCCAGTTAGGCTCCTTGATTAAAGGAGGATGATCCAGTTGATGATGCAGTCACAAATTCGAGTCAATAACTTAGGATAAGTGGAAAGTTAGGCCAATTAGGCCAAATAATGATGTGTGGGTTGGATAATGGCTCCAACATAAACGGTTTCTTGGATAGCTTGACTTCCAATTTAAAAACAAATTAACAATTTTAGTTTGCATAGGAGCAGACACCGGTAAACCATTTAGTATCATCACCCATGCCTGTTGAGTGAAAAAGTAGTCTATGTCTCTGTAGCGTGTTGACAAAAACAACATCTGAACAGGCCGTAAAAACCTCTCTTTACCATATTTTCACATGTCAACACTTTCTTGTGCATTAACAATCATGTGAAGAAGTTTACCTTGGGTACACGTGGAGAACTCCAAACGGATTTCTAGAAGTATGCTGGTTGAGATGGTGGCAAATTTGTTTGAAGAGATGAATAACCTTGCACTGCTGTGTATTTGCTCGAATTTCCCCATCCCCATCGATCCTTAATTGAAGAATGAATTGGATCTTTTCCTGTCAACAACAATTTTTTTTGTGAATTAAACCATTATGGAAGTTCTGTGAATTTCCAATCTACCCAGTTTCCTTTACTATCCCACATTGAAATACCTTCTAACCATAATAGCCCTTTATTGACAAGCCAAAGCTTAATCTATGTGAGAGAGGATTTGGTTGATAATGGAGCATGTCCTTCAATATTATCTTCCCACGAAAGAATTTTATTTCCATTCCCTGGAATGCAATATAAATGCTTTTGAAAAAATCAAGTCCTCTTCGGCATAAATTCCAAGTTAGAGAGCCTTTGGGATTGTTTACTATCTGGAGATTTCTCAGAGTTCCTCCCAAGAGATATTTTTCCATAATACTTGACTAACCGGATGTTTTCTGTCAGAAAAGAGTTGCCACAAAAATTTTCCTCCCATAGCAAGATTTGTCAAACCTGAATCTTTGATTTGCAGGCCACCTTCTAACACAGGTCTTTTGACAATATCCTAGTTAACTAAATGCATTCTCTTCTGATTTCCTTTTCCACCTCTCCAGAGGAAATCTCCAATAAGTTTGGAAATCTGATCCATAATTGCTTTTGGAGCAAGGAGAAGAGAAGATTGATATATTGGAAGAGCTAACAGAATTGACTTGATCATTATAAGCTTCCCTGCCTTCGTGAGCCATTGTCCACCAAAAGAAGCAATTTTTGGTTTTATCTTACTAATTACTTCCAGCCAAAGAGAAGGTTTGTTTTGGCTTAGGGTTAAAGGAAGACCCATATAATTAATCTTATCCCAATGTGTCATATCCAAAAAATTCTAATATATTTTCTATATTCAAGATTGTTGAATGATCGGTGTTCCAACCATACACTATACTTTTTCTATTGTTAATAAGTGCTACTGAAATGAGACAAAACTTTTGCATAATTTCTTTGAAGGCTCTTGCCATCCTGAGCGAGGCCCCTCCCAAGAGGAGCGAATCATCCACAAATAGAGCATGATTGATAGAGTCTACCCATGTTGCTGACTTAATGCCCGGAATAATCCCAACTTCTTTTTCTGTGGATAACTTTCTGCTCAAAGTTTCAGCCATTAGAATATATAGGAACGACGAAAGTGGGTAACCCTGGTGAAGACCCCTAGTTGCTTGAAAGAAATTTTCCGGTCTGCCATTTATTAAAGGTGATATCCAAGGTTTATTTGTACAAGATTTTATCAAATTTACAAATGTTGAGCTAAACCCAAACGAGCGAAGAACTTTGTAAAGGAAGGACAACCTTACCCTATCAAATGCATTTTCCATATCAAGTTTGATTAGCATGCCTTTCTCCTGTCTTTGATAGCTGGATTGCATGGGTTCCTGAACTTGGATCACATTATCCAAGATGTGTCTCCCTTTGACAAACCCACCTTGAAGAGGGGAGATCAACTTTCCTAACAAAGGCTTGAGCTGAATAGCTAAAAGTTTAGAAAGGATTTTATAAGAGGCATTGCAAAGTGATATTGGCCGAAATCTTTCAAAAGTGGTCGAATTGACTTCTTTAGTGATTAATGCAAGGAAAGTGGAATTGGTGCATCCACCAACTTCAGATTTTAGATTAATGACTTTGATCATCCTTAGAAGATTTTTCTTTATTACTATCCAAGAAACTCTATAAGAATGAAAAGAGAAGCCATCTGGTCCCGGGGCTTTATCCGGCTCCATAGACGAAATAACATCAATGATCTCCTCTTCTGTAAATGGCTTCATAAGTTCTCCATTTACCTCCTTACTAACCAAAGAGGGGATATTTGACAAAAAAATTGTGTTTAAATCATTCTCTATTAATCCAACTTCGCTAAACAACCTTGAAAGTGTGTTTCAGCCGCCTGCTTTATTTGAGAATGGCCTTTAAAAAAATTCGATATAAGGAGGAAATTTCTGAAATGTAATTGAGAGAGAGTCTTGCTCTATACTGCCTATGAAAAAATGACGTGTTTCTATCTCCTGCTTGCAACCATATGCTACGATACTTCAATCTCCAATATTCTCCTTCCTTTCTAAAAGCACGAAAGGAGTTGAACTGGGCTTGTTGCTCTTTTTCCAACTTATCTGCGGTAATTCATATTTCATCCATTTCCATTTGAATCGCCTCTAAATTTTTAACTCCTCTATTCTTTCATTGGATGGAGACTTCAGAGATTGTTTAACCCATTCCTTAAGAGCGAGTTTTGTGGATTTTATTTTTTGCTCCCATACAAAACTTGGTGATCCTGATACTGACCGAGACCAAGACTGTGAGACTATATTCATAAAACCTTCACGGTCTATCCAGAGTAGACTAAGCCTGAACGGAATGGGCCCAATATCTTCTTCATCTTCAAGCTGGAGCAATATAGGTTTATGATCTGAAGTTAATTTTGGCAGAATGCTAGAAGAAATGATTTTTTTCTCCAACTAAAAAGAACTCTGAACCAAGAAACGATCCAGTCTTGTTGAGATGTTGGTCTCTCTTGCTCTGTTGTTGGTCAATGTGTATCTGCCTTTCTTTGGCTTGAAATCTATCCAATCCCATAATTGGATAAATTTCTCCTCAGTTTTAAGCATTGGATCCCTCCCATAGACTCCTCCGTTTTTATCCTTGGGATCCATTGTGATGTTAAGATCGCCAGGCACAATTCTATTGGATGGTACATTTGTATCAACATAATTTGCAAGATACTTCCAGTATTCTTTTTTCTCTTTAAAATTTACAGGAACATAAAGATTAAAAATAGACAAAGAAATCTTACTTGCAATATGCCAGATTTCAGTAAATATCCAGTACTGATTTTTAAATGAATTTTCCATAGAAAGCATATCCTCTTCCCACAATGTTGCAAGTCCACCAGATGAACCCCTTGCATTCACTGCGATCCCTGTGTTCTTTTTCCATTTCATTTTACTTAATGAGAGGAGAGTTTCCTCATCTACTTTTGTCTCTTGGAGCAAAAGGACATCGGGTGAAGCCATTTTTATGAGGTCTTTTACAGCTTCAGCTTTCGAAGGATTTCCTAGCCCCCTGCAATTCCAAGAGACAATGTGCATTACTTATTAATGACAGAAGGTGGAGGGCCTCCCTTTACAGGTCTAGCTCGAGTATTTCTACCAATAGACATCTGTATTGTGGCTTGATTGCCTTGCATCTCCAGACGTTCAACTTCTTCCTCTCAAACCTTCTTAAGAGAATTACGCCCTTTTTGGAGTACCTCTCAAGAGATTCTTCTTCAGAGGATTCAAAATTATCCACGGGTTTCTTTTTTTCCATTTCTGCATATGTGGGGGAAGAGCCACCAATAGGAAAACTAAGATCTTGAGCAGCTGAATTTTCTTCCCTTATCAGTCCTTGAGATTGTTGGACTTCCCCCTCCTCATGCGCTAGAGCTTGTTCTTCTGGGTTGCTCAACACTTCAATTCTGTTTTGTGATGTGATTTCCTTCATAGCTATCTCATTTTCATTCTGTGATCCAGGTCGTGTCTAGGTGCGCGTTGGGGACAACAGTCAACTGAATGAGTCTAGTTCTGTTATGGTAGAAGCATATAAAGATAGGAACATCAAAGCATGAAACACACTAGGTCGACAAGAAATACACACACAGACAATATGCAATAACTCGAACCAATTTATTACTTCTGCTCCATGAAAGATGGAGTACTCAAATGATGATCAGAAAGATGTCTATTTTACATAATGTACATGCTTATATAGAATGTTGAGATGCATGGGTAACTACCCGCTACGTTTAGTTACAAGAAGTTATAACGGTTCAGAAGTTCAACCGTTGCAGAGCATGTTGGTATGTTGTATTCGAAGTGGACCTATCGAAGGCGAACTTCTCAACTAAATATGTCAAGGCAAACCTATCGGCTGCCAAGACGAACCTGTTGAAGGTGAACCTATCGGCAGCTGGTTGGATCATTCCTCCTTCCTTAAGAAACAATGGTCTCCATTGTGTATTCGTTCAGGTGAGGAAACTTGTCAGCAACTTCATTAGCAGAGTACCATTTTCCTTGCGCTGGGAGCTATCCTGCTTTAGCCACTTGAAACAAGGGAATAGAGTTCGTCCTTGTAAGGCGTATGTGTCATCCCATAATGGTGTCACAAAGAAGAGGTTCATGAACATCTGAATGGATGTCTTCGGGTTCTGCTGTCTGCAAGTTGTTCTGTTCCAACAATGGTGCATGGTATGGTCGAAGCAAATCTACATTGAAGACTGGATGTAGGCCAAGGCATGCAGGAATGTCGAGCTCAAAAGAGTTTTTGCCAATCTGTTTAAGGATATTGTATGGACCATATCACAAAGGTTTTATCTTTCTGTATGGACTAGTGAAGTGCTCCTTCTTCAGATGTAACCAGACCTGATCCCTAATTTGGAATGAATGAGGAATATGATGCTTGTCGTGTCGGGCCTTAGCTTTTGCATTTTCTCATTGCAACATTTCATGTGCTTGCTTCTGGATGTTGTAGATCTGATCTCTGAACTTCAATGATTTCTCCACTTCTCATCCTTCAAAGTCAGTGTCATTCAACTGTGTTGAGGAACTGATTAAGTCGATAGGCGCCAAGGGTTGAAATCCTTAACAAATCTCAAATGGACTCTTGCCTGTAGAGTTGTGTTGAGCATGATTGTAGCTGTGATGTATGTATGGAAGGCTATCATCCCATGTCCGATGATGCTTGTGGTTGTACATGTGAAGCAATTGTACGACTAAGCAATTTACAGCTTTCGTCTGTCCGTCCATCTGCAGATGGAAGGATATCGACAAAGAAAGTCTTGTATCAAGTTGCCAAAGAGTTTTCCAAAAGGTGCAGACAAATATAACATCCCTGTCGGAAATAATGGTCATCGAGAGGTCGTAGTGTTTCCACACATGTTCAAAGAAGAGTTGAGCAATCTGTTGTGTTGTTGTAGTCTTCTTACATGGTATGAGTATAGCCATCTTGGAAAATATGTACTACTACTAGTATCACGTCATGTTGATGTTTGCTAGTAGGATATCCCGTCAAGTAGCCCATAGAAATAGATTCCCATGGTCGACTGGGAATTGGAAGGGGTGTATACAGTCCTTGTCGTCGATTCAACGGTTTAGCAATGGCACAAACCATGCACGATCGAATGTACTTTTTGACGTTAGATTTAAGTGAAGGCCAGTAGAAATAATTTTGGAGGATAACAAGTGTTTTTGCGACTCCAAAATCTCTTGCAGTATTGTTGTAGTGCGTATCCCAAATGAGCTTTTGTCGGTACACAAAGTTGTCCAAGCTTGTATAGCAAGGTGTCCTTTAGGAAGTAGTTGGTGGTCAACAACTTGTTGGTCTGAAGCTGTCAATAGATTGTAGAAAAATCACAGTCTACCAAATACAATTGCCGCCAAGTAGTGGTGACATAACCCTGCACACTCATCACTGTAGATAGTAGAGTAATGGGTGGTATGCTGAGACAATCGGCTGCGACATTGGCTTTGCCTTTCCTATACTTAATTACCAACTGAAATTGTTGCAGGTAATTAATCCACTTGAGTTGTTGGGTTTCCTATAGTTTCAATTGAGTTGGAGTGAACTACAAAGGCTTATTGTCAGTGAGGATGAACGTTTACCTGCCAAGAATGTAGTGTCTCCATTGCTTGAGAGCTTGCATAACGGTGTATAGTTCTTTTCCATATGTCGAGTACCTTCTGATTGTGTCGCTGAAAGTCTCGGAATGAAACATGACTGGGTGACCTGACTGAGTGATCACTACGCCGAGGGCATAGTCTGATGCATCCATCTCAATCTCAAAGGGTTGATGCATATCAGGTAACACAAGTACTGGTGCAGTACAAAGGTTGTTTTTTATTTTTTCAAATTGTTATTGTGTCGGTGTCAATTTGAAGACATTTTTCCCATTTCCTTTCATCAACTGATTCATAGGCCATGTAACGTGATCGAAGCTAAGTATGAATCGTCCATAGAAATTCGCCAAACCAAGAAAACTTCTTAGTTCATGAATGATTTTAGGAATGGGCCAATCTTCGAGGATCTGTACTTTTTAAGGGTCGACATGAATGCCTGCAGATTCAATTACATACCCCAAATACTTGATGTTAGTCATCGCAAATAGACATTTGTCCATGTTCAGATATAGTCGATGTTGCTATAGAGTGTCGAAAACTTGCTGAAGTTGTTTGACATGTTCTTCCCATGATCGACTGAAAATCAAGATATCATCAAGATAGAAAATGACACATTTACCGATCAAAAGGTCGTAGAAGGTCATCCATATATCTAATGAAGGTTGCAGGTGCATTGGTTAAGTCGAAAGGCATGACTAACCATTCAAACAATCCTTCCTTGGTTTTGAAATCCATTTTCCATACATCAATGGACTCAATTGGAATCTTGTGCTATCCCAACTTGAGGTCGAGTTTCGTAAAGAACTTAACACCTTTCAGATTGTCGATGAGTTCATCAATCCGTGGGAGAGGGTATATGTTCTTCACTGAAATTTTGTTAAGAGCCCGATAGTAGATGCACATGCACCAAGTCTCGTCTTTCTTTGGAACTAAGACGACTGGACTTCCATAAGGAGAGGATTTAGGGCAGATATGACCCTTGTCGATCAAATCCTAGATTTGCCTGCGAATCTCTTCATTTTCAAGAATGAATATTCTGTAAACAGAGGCGTTTGGCAATGAAGAACTAGGAACAAGTTCAATGGAGTGTTTTACCTGACAATGTAGAGGTACTCCGTCTGGTGCTTGAAATATGTTCTGGTATTCTTTAAGAATACTGCCGATCTATTTTTGTTGTCAGGAGCTGTGCTGGTTGGTGAGTCGACTCGTTGTCACAGTCTTCCTGGAATGTTGAGGCTTTATCATGATTAATGCAAACTTTTGAGCATGATTGATAAGCTTCTTTGTTTGCTTGGCAGATATCATAGAAATCGTTGATGTGGGTTGTCGCTCTGGAATGCCATACCATTGGTTTTGGATTTTGACAATCACCTTCTAAGGTCGTGACTGATATGTACCCTATTGATCCCATAAGTAGGTTTTACCGAATAGGGAATCGAATACAGAAAGTAGTGCCACGTCATAGAGTACTTCATCTTAAAAAGGATTAATGAAGTAGGTGAGTCGTCATTGTCATGTGATCCTTAGTTCATGCCCATCCTTCATCCAACCAATATTGTAAGGCTGAGAATGTGGAGTGGTGACAAGACCTAATTTATTCACTAGATCTTCAGAAGCGAAGTTCTTCTGGCTACCATTATCCACAATCAGATGTAATGGATTGTTCCAAACCCATATCTGTGTATGGAATAGGCGCTCTCATTCCTCCTCATCAACGATGGTCGAGGTTGTCGGAGTGGTCGAGGTCGAAGCCAGGAGGGTTGATGCATCTGGATCAGATTCTACCAGGGTTTTGTCGGACAAGTCAGATGTCGATAATTTTCCAAAAATGTCTTATGAGCTTTGCATTCTGATGTATCATGCCATGATGAACTGTGATAATCACACCATTTCCCGGTAGAGTTCTATTTGTTGCGACCGCTCTTGTCTTTCAAAAAGTTCTTCTTTTGATGATCAGGCTTTAGCAGAGTCTGCTGAGAAGGATTCTTGAACTTGTCGGAGTCGGCTGGTGACTTCTTGTTGGATGTTTGACCTGTTGGCTTGTTTGCAAAACATATTTTTCCTTTTTTTTAGCTTCAAGCTTGTTGGCGTAATGAAATACATCTACAAGCATACTAACAGTAAAAAACTCCATCTCTTGCTGAATGTACGAGGATAAATTGCTAACATACTTCAGGACAAGCAATTTCTTTTATTCTTAGATGCCAAATCTAGCCATGAATCGATAGAACTCATCGGTGTAACTCTGTATGGACTAGTCTTTCCATTGCCTTAGCTGCTACCACTTCTTGTACTGTTGTTCAAGGTACTTGGGCAGATAGAACTCCTTTCGGACATATTCGAAAAATTTTACCCATGTGCCTATGGGGTCTTCTTCTTTTTCCTTTTTTGTCAAAAGATTCTCCCACCAACAGTGTACAGAGGTTGACATCTTCAAGGACGCAATGATGATCTTTTCTGCTTCGGAGATTTGATTTATCGCGTAGTAAGATTCCAATTGTTGTACCCAATTGTCAACGGATTTTGCGTCAATATTGCCTTCAAGGTTCGATATGTCTAGATTCATTTGCACTTTGAAGAGGTTTATTTTATCGGAGTGAGATCGCATCGAAGATTCCCCTGAGTTCGCATTAACTCTCATGAGAATCTTGCTAAACTGGTTGAACATTTCGGTTCGCTGGTGAGCCAGTGCTTTTTCTATGAGTTGCTCTATCTCGTCGGTTGCATGTCTATTGTCTACTTCTTGAAGTCAAAAAAAGTGTCTTCTTGTGTTGTCGGGCTTGCGAGCATGTTTGAATAGGCATAAGTTAAATAACTTTGATGGAAGTGGTTATGTAACTTAAGACTATGGACAAGATCTTGCTCTGATAAAAATGATCCAGGTCTTGTCCAGGTGCACATTGGGGACAACAGTCAACTGAATGAGTCAAGTTCTGTTATGGCGAAAGCATATAAAGAAAGGAACAACAAAGCCGGAAACACAGTAGGTCGATAAGAAATACACACACATACAATATGCAAGAATTCAAACCAATTTATTACTTCTGCTCCATGAAAGATGGAGGAATCAGATGATGATAAGAAAGATGTTTATTTTACCTAATGTACATGCTTATACAGAATGTTGAGACGCTTGGGTGACTACCTGCTATGTTCAGTTACATGAAGTTATAACATTTCAGAACTTCAACCCTCATAGAGCATGTTGGTATGTTGTATTTGAAGCAAACCTATCGAATGCGAAATTGTCGGCTGAACATGTCGAGGCAAACCTGTCAAAGGTGAATCTGTCGGCTGCTAAGGCGAACCTGTCGACTGTTGGTTGGATCATTCGGCTCCTGCCTGGTGGGATTACTGCCCGACCCATTTCTCCTCTTTTTCCTTTTGATCTATTGACCTGCTTTGTTGTGTCGGTTTTTTGAGCTTGAGTCCATTTTTCTCCCTTCTCTTTGTCAGCTTCCTCCTTTGCTTTCTTCTTACACGATCTACAAAAGTGACCATATCCATGGAAATGCCTGCATTTGAATGGAAATTGCTCATAATCTAGCTCCTGCACATGTGACCAATTTGCTACTATCAATTTAATCACTTCAGGAAGCCCTACCTCCATATCAACCTCTACACATATTCTAGCACAAGAATATTGATATCTTCTTTCAACCCTATCTATGTACTCCCCAATTTGTTTCCTATGGCTTCTAAAGACTCCAGATTCCAGCAGTGAAGAGGAAGGTGCGAGAGTCTAACCCAAACAGGAACTGCTGAAGGCACATCTTGGCTCAGATCAAAATCCGATGTCCACTTGTTCAAGTACAACCCTTGAGGGCCCAGGAAGTATGGACCATTTTGAAAAATTAAATCTCTATCTGTTGAGTTTTCAAAAAGGAATACATAATATCCCTTACCTACCAGATGACGGTGAATGCCTTCCGATATAAGGGGCTTCCAATTCCTCTGAAACCATCCATCGATTTCCTTGAGAGATGGCGAGAGACCAATAATACCCTGATTTGCAATATTCATAACTGTTCGGCAAGGGCGTTCTGTAGGTAAATCAACCGAGGGTATATTGTCTAATTTCTTGACAAACTTCTGCTGATTTGGACTGAGTTTCCTCTTGTTACTTACTGCAACCAATCTCCTGAAGGCATCAAGCTCAGGGGGAGGGGAAGGATCCCCTTCGGCTGCCATGGCGCTCAGGTCTCTCAATGCAAGCTCAGGAGGTTCTTGGAAAACGCTCATGCAGCCTTTGAAGCGGTGCTATTCCTGGGAATTTTAAAATAATTCAAATCTCTGCAACTCCCGTTTCAAGACTACTACAAAGAAGTTCAAAGCTGCAACTCCCATTTCAAAATCCAAAACTACCTGCAAACAAATCAAAGCTCTGCAATTTGCTCGGTGTTCGGTCCTTCAAGATCCGAAAATAAAAGGTAAGTTTATTCACTCTTGTTGCACCATGTTTTCATTATCATTTTGAAATGACTAAAACAAAACCGGATTGTTTGCATAAAATTGAAGCAAAAAAGAGTACAAAATAGATCCCCAGCTTGTTATGGACTAGTTGATAACCCTATCATGAAACCATTATCGAAAGGGTTGAACTAGAACCATCAATTAACCTATTTAAGTTCCTCTTCTACCTTTTTTATGTCATTTACATAAGATTTAGGCACTTTGTTGCACCTTACCCTTTAAAAAAAGTGATTTAACTAGTGACATTATTCCACTATGTTATCTAATCGTCCTCTATCTAAGTCTTATAGTTTACAAGCTCTCTCTATACATTTCAAGTAATTCTAATTCTTCAATTTTGAGACTATCATAACCCAACAAGCTTTAAGCATACACATTTTAGTCATACCCCAAGAAATAAAAAAATAGATAAGTTATGATCTTCAAATTTGATATCGCCATAACCCAACAAGTTTTAAGCATACACATTTTAGTCATACCCCAAGAACTGGAAAAATAGATAAGTTATGACTAGCCACTACGACTTCTCTTATAACTTGGACATGTCAAGTTTGAGGACAAATGATATTATTATTATTATTTTTCAGATAACTTGGCTCGAGCAAGTGTTTCTAATAACTTTTTCATTTCTTTTACAAATCTTTGGCTTAACAAGTTTTTTTAATCAGTCTTTCATTTGTTTTACAAAACTTAGGTGAAATAAACCAAGTTTCATGATATTTCTACATTAGAGTATCGATGTAGACCATTTTTTCCAAAACAACACTAGCATTTAGCCTATTTTTGACCTGTCACTTTTGTAATGGATCCTCTTTTGAGTAAGGGTTAAAAGACAAGCTTGTTTGTTGGATGTAGTTTGGGTGGTTGGAGAAACGATTCTTAACCTCCTTACCTAGGTTCAATTATTGGAAATAAAATGATGCTTTTGTTGAGCCATGATGTATTGACTTTTTTTTCACCAAGAAAGAAAACTACACTTGTATTCATTTGCATCAAACTGAACTATCACTCCTAAATCTGAAAACTAAACCATCACTCATAAATTTGAAAACATGGTCTTTCAACAAATACAAATACAAAATAATTAACCAAAACTACACAAGTTGTCAGCCACCTTCTCAAATTTATTAACAAAAGCTTAGACAAATCACCTTAATAATAATGATTCTATATTATATAATTCTATATTATATAATTCATAAATTCTACTGAATAAATTGATTGAGTAGATTATTTAATTCTATAGATTATTTAATTCTACCCTGGATTCTAAGCCAGTGTTTGACATTTCTTTGGAAAAAAAACAAAAACAAAAACCAGGTTACAGAATACATTTTTTTTCAGCTACTGTCGTCGCTGTGTTAACATACTTTTACGATCATGATAAACGGAGCTTCGTAATGGTTTCAATTTTCGAGGAAGGACCAAAAACCAAAACCATTTGGGAATGCGGATGAATCTAGCGACGCAAAGCAATAGAGCGGGGCACTTAATGAAAATGTCCTCCAACCAGTAATGCCGAAATCATGGCAGCAATCACATGCATCCCGTTTGAGCCTCTGCCAGCGGTCGAATGTACGCTGTTTGAGTCTATTCCTTAAACCATATCATACCAGTTCGTTGCACACACCAAAACCTGCAATACGCCCGTTTTGCATATTTTAACTGGATCACACCTTATGCCTTAAGCCATAAAAAACCGGTATCAGCGCATGGAATCTCGCTATTTCATTGCTTAAATGGCAACAACCGCATTTGTGGCATTGCCACTGCCTATAATTTACGAAACCCAACAACAGAAAACTCACAACAGTATCCGCACCGTATGCAAATCTAATAACCAGTCAGTGAATTTCACCACATTCAATATCACAGCCAAAATAAATGTGAAAACTTCTGTCGGGGTTGTTATGTCACTGAAATTCGACGAAGATGTCAAAGCACTATGCAGGGAGGGCAGATTGAGCGAAGCACTGGGATTCCTGCATCTGATGAACCAACAGGATATTCCAGTTAGCTCCTATGCATATGCTTCTCTCTTTCAGGCCTGTGCCAATATTGGCGCACTCATAGTAGGCAAGCAAGTTCATGCCCACATGCTAAAAAATGATAGTGAGCAGAAAGATTTTATAGAGAGTGAGCTTATTAGCCTGTATGCCATGTGCTCTAGTTTGGAGGATGCTCACAAAGTGTTTGACAAATCTCTTCAACCAAATGTGGCTTTATGGAATGCCATGATTAGAGGGTATACGAAGGATGGGTTCTCGAAGCAAGCCCTTGAACTCTTTTATCGCATGGCAAGGACCTACGTACCGCCGGACAAATTCACCTTCCCCTTAGCACTCAAGGCATGCGCTTCCTCATCGGGATTGCGACAGGGAAGAGAGATCCATACCCATATCATCAAGATGGGATTTGAGTCCGATGTTTATGTGGGGAATGCACTTGTAGACATGTACTCAAAGTGTGGGATGATTGAATATGCTTGTGCGGTGTTTGACAAAATGTCTGTAAGGGATGGCGTCTCGTGGAATTCGGTAATTGCTGGGTGTGTCCAGTCAGGGCATGCTGATGAGGCCTTTGAACTGTTTTTCCAAATGCAGGTTGCAGGAGTAATTGTAAAGCCGGATCCAATCACTATTGTGAGTATTCTTATGCTCTGTGCCCAGTTGGAGGGTTTGCAACAGGGGACAGAGATTCATGGATTTGTAATCAGAAATAGATTTGACTCAGATGTTTTCGTGTCAAATTCCCTTATAGATATGTATGCCAAATGTGGATATGAAGAGTTTGCACGTCAGGTGTTTGACAACATGCTTCTTAGAAATGTTGTCTCCTGGAATGTAATGATTGCGGGTTATACCAATAATGAATGCAGTGATGAGGCTTTAAAACTCTTTCGTGAAATGCAAGTAGCAGGGATAAAACCTACTTCAACCACTATCCTGAGTGTTCTCCCTACCTGTGCTCAATTGTCAGCTTTGCTAAAAGGCATGCAACTCCACAATTATGCAATAAAGAACGGGTTTGAATCAAACGTCAAAGTAGGGAGTGCCCTTATAGACATGTATGGCAAATGTGGGAATGTAGATATTGCATACCGTGTGTTCAATAAGATGTCTCAGAGAAATTTGGTCTCAGGGAATGCCATGATTGCAGGATTTGCCCAAGATGGTGATGCTACTGAGGTATTCAGACTCGTCTATCAGATGCAATTGTCAGGCATGAGACCAGACTCATTTACAATTGTAAGTGTTCTCCAAGTGTGTGCACAATTAGAAGCTCTACTAAAGGGCAAAGAAATTCATGTGTATATAATAAAAAATGGACTTGATTCTAATATTTTTGTCCAGAATGCCCTTATGGACATGTATGTGAGGTGCAGAAGTATAGAGGCTGCACACCAGGTGTTTGACAGCATGTCTGTAAAAGACCTGGTTTCCTGGAATGTGATGCTTGCTGGCTATGGACAGAACGGACATGCGAATGACGCACTGAAACTCTTTCACCAAATGCAACAAGAAAGTGTGAAACCTAGCACAGCCACCATTGCAAGTGTTCTCTCTGTTTGTTCACAATTAGCAACTTTGCAGCATGGCAAGGAAATCCATAACTATGCAGTTAGAAATGGTTATGAGTTGAATGTTCTTGTTGGAAATGCCCTTGTAGCTATGTATGCCAGGTGTGGAAGTATAGATGATGGACGGCAAGTATTTGACAAAATATCTGAAAAAGATGTCGTCTCGTGGAATTCAATCATAGCTGGACATGGGATGCATGGACTTGGCAAGGATGCTTTAATGCTTTTCAATCAAATGCAATCAGCATGCATAAAGCCGGATCATATTACGTTTGTTGCTGTTCTATCTGCATGCAGCCATTCAGGGCTGGTAGATGAAGGTTGGCAATACTTTGATAGCATGAGTCAAGAATATCAGTTAGCTCCTACAGTGGAGCACTATACATGCATGGTTGACCTTCTTGGACGAGTGGGACATTCGGATAAAGCACAGGAACTTATTAGAAAGATGCCATTAGGACCTGATGCTCATGTTTGGGGATCTTTGCTTTCTGCCTGCAGAATTCATTGCAACATAGAGGTTGGAGAATATGTAGCAGAAAAATTGATTGAGTTGGATCCTAAAAATTCAGGATACTATATACTGCTGTCAAACATATATTCTGCAGCTGGCCGATGGGTTGATGCAGCAAAGATGAGAACAGCAATGAAAGAAAGGGGAGTGAAAAAGAGTCCGGGATACAGCTGGATTGAGGTCAACAGCAGGGTTCAGTTTTTCCTTGTAGGAGACAGGTCACACCCAGAATCAGAAAAAATTTATGCAATGCTGGAGAGCTTGGCGATACAGATCAAGAAAATGGGTTACTTGCCAGATACAAACTTCGTGTTGCATGATGTAGAGGAGGAGGAGAAGGAACACATCCTCTGGAGTCATAGTGAAAAGTTGGCCTTAGTATTTGGGCTTATGAATACACGTTCTGAGATGCCTATACGGATAACTAAGAATCTTCGCATTTGTGGTGATTGCCACAGTGCCACAAAGTTCATTTCCAAGGCTGTTGGACGGGAAATTATTATGAGGGATTTGAACCGTTTCCATCACTTCAAGGATGGATTGTGTTCCTGTGGGGATTATTGGTGAATCGAATTGAACCAAATAGCATACACAGTGTTTTGCTTAGCAAAATACTCATGCTTATTTCCTTCTGTTGGCAGTCTGGGGATAGCCATTATCAGTCTCTAAGTATATTACCATGTTTGGAGAGCTATTATTTCTTAAAATGCCAGTGGAAGTAGTGTTGTAAAGCTTTGATAAATTGTAGCAGAAGTAAAATTGTATGGATGGGTTTGACAGAAATATAGCTGTAAGGAATGAAATACATATTCATTGATGGGTTTGACATAAATACAACCTTACCTGCAGGACCTTCCCTTGATTATAGAGCCCATTAGATGCCTTTGGAGGCCTACATGCACAACATGCATCATATAATCATTGTGCCATGCTATTATTTCCTCGGTCATTGCCTGGCTGGACTGTCTGACATCTTTGCTTCTGGTGCCTCTGCCACTTGCCTTCAAAAACCGTTTCAGATGGGGGAAGCACAATTTGACCATACATACAACACACACTTGATAAAAAGTTGAGAATGCATTTGAAAAGGAACATGATGTGCGATGATATGGAATTGTGAGTTGCTCTGCTCGAACCATTGACAAAAGTTGCTTAAGGGTGTTTTGGGTGCCTTTTGAAGTCACGTTATATGCATTCTTAGAACACCGGTCTGCAAAACCTGTAAGTTCCCTGTTGCTGATTCTTACTAGTACCGAGAACACCATTGTTAGAACATTATTACATCTAGGACCATAGTTTCATTCATTTTTTGCCTATGTTAGATGGTCCAAACCATGGTTAATGATGTTTGCCTAAGGTTGTTGAGCATTTTGGACCATTAATGACCACTGTCACCCACATTTTGGTCAACCAGGAGATAAGGCGCCTCATTTATGACCACTTGGTCCCTAGGGGCGCGCCCATCCCTTAATTTGTGGATCTGGGTTTGACCATGGAGCACACATGCATTAAATTTGGTTGTTTTTGCCTCCTTTGGTCCTTTTGGACCACCTCGAGCCACCTCCACGCCACAACTCTCTCCACCACTCATTGGCCACCATCATTATTGACCACTCATGCCATCTCAATGTTCACATCTGACATTCGTGACCGTTTGAGGTGGTTTGGGACCCTATTGGTCAACCTAGGGGGGTAGAGGTCCAATGTAAGCCTCCCACATGTATGCCATTTGAGTGCCTCCAAAGGCTAACGATTTCCTCCTATTGTACTATAATGATGATCCAAACATGTTTCATTGTTGGACTATAATAGAAACTTCAGCTATTGGCATCATTTGTTAGTGTGCCTCTTTTCACACTGTTTAAAAAGTATTATGATATTTGATAATTATTCTAATTTTTAGATTAAACACAACTAATATACTAAGGTATTTAAAAGAAAATTTAATTGCTAATTTATTTTACCTTGTCTTTGCATTGAGAGTAGAGAAGTGCTCTACAACCCACTATGTGGAGATGTCAAGTAAGGTAACATTTTTTGTGTGTAAATCCGCAAGTTCTATTATATTGAGGTATCAAGAACTACATAATAGTTCGGCATCTGGGTGGTCTGAGACAGTGGAACCGCCATCCCAACAAGTCAAAATTACAAACATGTCTAAGATTTACATTACAAAAAGTTCCTTCTTCAGATGGAAACCAAGCCTTAGGTATATAATCACCAATTCTATTGTTTAGAGAAACTTTAAACAAGAGATTGGTAAAAAAACAAAAACAGAAAAGCTGGAAATAATAATCAGAACCTGTGGGTGGCAGAGCCATCTGCAAGGTCTTCGTCCACATCCTATTGAAGTGGAACCTCCTTTAGGATGGGGCAACCGCCCTGGAAGTCATCATCAAAGGTCGAAGTTGGTAATTTAACCGAGAGGGGAGAAGACTTGCAGATGGTCTCCTCATTGTCGCGAACTTGTTTGTTGAGCAGAAGCCCGATGGTTGAGGGAACAAGGAAATGAGCTCTTGTATGCGCCGCCTAAACCAGGGTTGAGCCCCTCTCCACCGAGCATCCTCCAGTTGCACTACCGCTCCCAACCTCCGTGGTGTTAGCCTTGCGTTGTCCACTTGCTAGGCGCTTCGAGGTAAAAATGGCGTCCATCCCATTGAGTTGGTTGTCCAATTCTGTTAATTTAGCCTTGGTAGAGAGCACCATGTTACGGACTAAGATCCAGTTGCTCACCATATCCTCCATGAGAGTACCCATCATGTTCTTAATCAACCAGTAATGGTTGATTTTACCAGCACCTATGCTCGGCCATATGCTCAGTAACGAGGCGAGCCTCCTAGTCGTCAATCAATACATGGACCGACATAGAAACATTAGGCTCATAGCCTTCCTCCATCATGAAGCCTAAGTCGTGTTGGGACTTAGCACAACCACTACTGCCTTTGCGAGGGGTGTCCCGCTACCGGGACATTTTAGTGACCAGAGATGCCTGTAGCAGACGAGAGGAGTTAAACTGCTGCGGGGATGAGCACATAACAATGCTCCTCGGCACCGAGGAGTCCCAGTTGAACGCTACAGTGGCCTAAGGCATACACTATATGCCAAGACCAGGAGCCATGAAATGAGTCATCCTGCATCCTCATCCCTCTTCCTTAACTAGTCTCGGTGGAGAATCTCAATGATCGCACACCCTAAATCCAAATTCATGAGGCTAACATTAATGTAGGTGGTACTACGATGTCGTCCTCCCATCGCCTGAGGGGACTCCAAACTCTGCAAACATTAATGCCCTTACATGCTCAGAGGATCGACTTAAAACCACCACATGCGAGGTGCCACGCTACCAGCTCCTAGTTCAAGGTGCTGTGAGCTGTTGAGATTGCATGTGGGCACCCGCATCCGGGTGAGAGAGATTTAGACTAGTGATCTCTCTGCACCTTGTGGGAAAGAGCGACGATCATTGAATCATCCATCTCTCCTTCAAGAAGAGGTTGGTTACAAGTGACCCCTTCACTGGCTAAACAGTCTGCAAGAGCATTTTCCTTTTGTCTCACATGATGGAACGTGATGGAACTGGTATGGTTTAGGCAGCTCGCAAAGCATTGGAGGCATGTTCCAATCTCCAACTGGGTGAAAGCTTCGAAACCCGAGAGCCATGATAAATTTTAGTTGCTAGAGAGAGGATTAATTGAGAGTCCCCTTCAGTTATCAATGGAAGAAGATCCTTTTTTGCCAGCTATAGAAACACCTTCCACCAATCCCTCAAGTTTTGCCGCATTATTACTCTCATATCTGATGTTCCCAAAGAAGACCCAGAGGATGTCTCCAACATGGTTTCTGCTAGCTTCTCTGAATCTTGCGTTTCCCGGATTTCCTTTAGAAGCATAATCAAGTGTTTGAAAACCCCCTTCGGAAGGGGATCCCAGTTGTCAGGGCTATTGATTTTCATTCAAGTCCCCCCGGGGACAGGGGGGGGGACGCCTGGTTGAGATTCCAATTGGCCAGAATTTGTCATTCTATTGTGGTGGCTGGAAAATTAGCCCAGTTCCAGTTTTTGCAAAATAGAGTTTCCTGTAGATTGTTGGTTATGGATTCCCAGATATCTTCAATGGATCTTCGCTTGTCTTCGAAGGTGTGAAGATTTCTTTCCTTCCATGTATTCCAAACTATAAATCCAGGTGTGAGATAACAAAGTCTGTGGAGAAGCTTACTTTGGAAAGGATTCTCATCCCATTGCTACATGGTATTAATGATGTTGCCTCTGACTCTATTGGTTCTTCATGATAGTTCTCTTCTACTAGTCCCAGAGCACACTCATGAGTCTACATGAGTTGAGGAGGCGATCTATTGTTTCATAGTAACTATTGCATAACACACATAGTGAGGGTCCTTGGAATCCCCATTTCAAAAGATTGTCACAAGTAAGGATGCATTGATGAGAGAGAAGCCAAAGAAAATATGAAACTTTCGGCCAAAGGTTATGATTCCAAATTTTCTTCCAGAGTGGAAAGGGTTGAGCCTCTGGCTTACCAGTCAGCATAGAGTAGGCTTCCTTGACCGAGAAGGTGCCTCTTGGAAGGTGTCCCCATCGAATAATGTTCGGCCCATGCCTAACTCTGATCTTCCTATTCTGAATATCCTGCCATATAGTATCTAATTGCCCAGACTCCATTATGTGTCGCCAACTGTTGGCATCGTTCCAGAGGCAGAAAGTTGAGGCATTATCGCTCTTCCAGTAATCTTTAACCACAGTAGTCTCATTTAGTTGCATAAAATACTGTACCTCTGGGTGAGTATAAAGGCTTTTAAGACTCGGCAATTACTGCCATGAATCCTACCAGAAGAGTGCGTTATTCCCTTCCTTGATCTCCCAAAAGCTATGATGATGGATGAGGGCCTTTTGACTGTTAGCAGCTTTCCATATCGAAGAACCTAGAAGGTCTCAGTCAAACCTAATTAAGTGGGATGGGGCTCAATCTTGCCCATATTTTCTATTCCAGAGCTGCGCCCAAGGGGTGTCGTTCTGAGATATCCACTTCCACCAGATTTTAGCTGAGAGGGCTTGGTTATTGATTTCCGGTTCCCTAATTCCCAGGCCTCCTTCTCACTTAGGATCTTTATAGATTTTTGATGGATTTTAGGACCCATTTAGGAGCACGCGAGGACAGGGAAAAAATAAAGAGGCATAAATTGAAGGACCGCTTTCAAAAGAATCAACCTACTTGCCATGTTAAGAGAACGGAAAGTCCAAGACGTGATACGGCTTTCCAGCTTGTCCAACAATTCTCTCCAAGAGGAGTGCTTGACAACATAATGAAACAGGGGAGCTCCTAAATACTTAGAGGGCGAAGAGGAAACTAAGAAACTCATAGTTCTTGCTATGTTGCGTTGAGTGGTGACATCGGTATTAAAGAAGTAGATATGGGATTTGTCTAAGTTAATGGTGGTGCCAGAGGCTTCAAAGAAGGTATCAAATATGGATTTGAGAGTGCGAGCTTCTTAGACTGAAGGGTTCCCAAAGAGAAGGTTGTCGTTGACAAATTGTTGATAGACCAGGGGGGCATGGAGGGAGAGTCCATGAAGGGAGCTAGAAGAGACAACCGCTTGGAGCATATGACCAAGGCCTTCCGCCATTAGGATGAAAAGAAAAGGGGAGAGGGGGTCACCTTGACGTAGTCCACGGGAGGGGGAGAAGGTTGAGGAGGGTGAGGCATTGACAAGAATGGAGAAGAAAGCAAAGGAGATGAGGGATACGATCTAGCTAGTCCATTTTTGACATAAACCAAAGGCTTGAAACATTTTCTCAACAAATTCCCAGCTCATCTTATCGAAGGATTTATATAGATTGAGTTGTAAGAGCATGGTAGGAGATCTAGTGAGCTTTAGGGAGTGAGTGATTTCATGAGCTAAGATAATGTCGTCCAGGATTTGTCTACCCTCCACATACTCGGATTGTTCAGGGAAGATGAGTAAAGGAAGAAGGGGTTGCAGGCGATTGGCGACAACTTTAGAGATGATCTTAAAAATAACATTGCAGAGGGAAACGGGTCATAACGTACTAGGGTGAGAGGCTCTTGTTTCCTTAGAAACCAGAGTGAGATGAGTCGCATTGAGTGTCGGCAGAACCCATTGCTTTTGTCGAGATTCCTCCACTAGCTCAAGCACTTCAACTTTCAGCGAATCCCAACAGTGATGGAAGAAGTTGATTGTGAAACCGTCAGGTCTCGGTGCCTTGCCCTCCGCCATATGGTTGATCGTTACTTCAACTTCCTACATTGTGATGGGTTGCATTAAGGAGGCATTATGCTCCTCAATCAACAATGAGGGGATATACTAGGTGTCCCGATCGATGGCTATTGCGCGCGAAGGAAGAGGTTCAATAAGTAGAGTATTGAAGAAGCAAGTAAGCTTCCCTTCTATTTCTGCGTGTTCCTCCAAAACAGTGCCCTCTTATGTTTTAAGCTTAGTGATTCTATTGCGCATCCTATGTTGGACCGTGTAGCCGTGAAAGAAAACAATGTTTTGTTCCCCCTCTTTTATCCAAGCCACTCTAGATTTTTTCCTCCAAAGGGTTTCCTCTTGCGCGCATCACTTGTCCAGCTGAGCCATGAGTTTTGTTCTTGCTTTCCTTTGTGTATCCCTGGTTCATGATTACTTGTTGCATTCTTTCAATTTCTTCCTATAACACATCTTTATCTTTAAAGATATTTTTTAAGGTAGTGTGATTCCACTAGCGGAGGTTGGCACGGAGGAGCCACAATTTTTGTTGCATGATGGCCATTTTTGGTCTACCGTTGACTTGCATGCTATCCCACCAACTGCTGATTGTTTCGTGGAAGGTGGGGTGAGAGAGCCGAAACTTTTCAAATTTGAAAGGCCTATGTAGGGGGGTGCCTATATTGTGCCATGAAAGAGAGATAAGCCAATGGTCTGATCTAGCAGTGCGGACTACCAAGATGCGAAAATACCATTATATCCAAGAATGATTTCCGTAACCAGGAAGTGATACGAACATTTAGCGATATAGTGAACCCCCACTCTCTTGTTGTTCCAGGTGAAGAACCATGAGGAGGGATGGAGGTCAACTAGAGCACAGTTGGTTAAGGTAGATTTGAAGTCCCGGTCCTCGTTGGAGAGAGTTCTCAAGCCTCCTTTCTTTTCCTCGAGGTTTGTAATCATGTTGAAGTCGCCGCCAATGATGATGGTGGAGTTATGGTGTTGTTCGGTGTACCACTTAAGGAAGTTGAGGAGTTGCATCTTATGACTTGAAGATTGGGGGTCGTAAACATTCAGGAGATGGCCCCGAATGTTAGTTCCTAAGATGTGAAAGAAAGTATAGATGGAATGAGCAGTGGAGGATAGATCACTGAGTGAAACAAGTAGAGGATTCTAGATGATGGAAATTCCTCCCAAGACACCTTTAGCATCAATAAAAATACTTTGGCTTCCCTTCCATAGCCTGGTCATTAGCAGGAGAAAGGTTTCAATGGAGCACTTGGTTTCTTGAATAAAAATAACAGTTAGCCTTTCTTGTTGAATTTTCCATTTCAACATCTTGTGTTTTGAAGGTCCAATGAGACCTCTCACATTCCATGAGATGATCTTCATGGGTTACCTAGTGCAGAATTAGAGAAGAAATCCATAAGCTAAGCGTATTGCCCTGATTCCACTAACCTAATTTTGAGTCGATTTAGCCCTTGCAGATCAGATTTGTGCCCTTGCCTTTTATTGTCTCGCAGGATTTTTGCTTGTCCTTCTGAGGAAGGTTGTAGACTCTGAGCTTATTTTGAGCTTTTGCTTTGGATTTGTTGGGTCAGAATGGAGTCGCAGGCTTTCCTAGTGCAGGTGTCGTCCATTCCTAGCAGATCTAGCTCTCCAAGTTCTATTCTTTCATTTCTTCATCCATGAGTAGTTCTGGTCCAAATTCTGTCATCTGCTCCAGAGGATTTGATCCCCCTGTGATTGAGGTGTCCTACCTTTCAGCTATGATATTGATAGGATCTGTGGGGCAAGGGATTTTTTCTAGTCCATCATTGTCCTGCGGATGTACCTGCTGCTTTTGAAGCTTTGGAGTCAAGGATTTTTTTCTAGGATTGTCTGAGCCCGAGTCCGCAACTGGATTCTCTGGTTGGCCCTCCAAAACTGCGAAACTATTGTGAGTGATAGGAGCCTCCTCTTTGGTTTTCTCTGGAGAAGATTTGCGGCTGTTGCGTCTTTTTTCCCCTTTTTCTGGAAACCATCAGCATCTTTTCCCTCCTCCTTAAATTTTATGAGCGGGTTTTGTTTAGTAGGCAGTCCCGATAGAGATGGTCATGTTCATAGCACTTACGGCATCTGAAAGGGAAGTGTTCATAATCTAGTGGTTGTACCCAGTCCGAATCTTCATGATTTAGACATATTGCATCTGGAAGGGATTTGGCAATATTCATGTAGACGCAAATCCTGGCGTAGGAAGTATACTTGTTTAGTTTTGTTTGGTCAGTAGAGTGGACAAAGAATCCTAGTGTATTACCTATCTCTTTGAGGGCTTATTTGTCCTAGTATTCCTATGGAAGTGAACACATTTGAATCCAGATGGGAGCCCAAGAGAAATCTTCTTTCTTAGGGTTGAAACTTTCGACCCATTTTCTAAGGTATAAGCCAACGACATTGAAGTAACGAGGGCCTCCGTCTTCTACCTTGGCCTCGTCGTTCAGATGGTGGAAGATGATTGTGAAAAAACCTTTTGAACCTAACTAAAGGTCGAAGTGCACTTTGGGTTTCCATTTCACCGCTATCCATCCATGAAGGGCTTGTTTTGTAGGCCAGAAGCCAATGAACTTGCCTATGAGCGCATGATCGTTCATTTTTTGTACTCTTGCATTTATCCTTTCTGAAGGGAGATTAATGTAGGGTCGCTCTTCTATATGGGTGATGCATGTGTGAGTTCCATGGTTGCTTCTTTCAGATGGGGTGGTCCCATTATTTTCCTGAGCTTTTTTTATCGTGTCACCCATATGGAGGGGTATTTCTTCTAATCTGATTTGCAAAGAGGTGGCGGCGGTCGTACTAGGAAATGGAGTTGCGCTCATGCCTTGCATGTCAGAGCTTGGTTGGGAGGGGCCTTCATCCCCCTTATCAGATGCCATTGGGGCGGCTTAGAGTCGTCAGGTCGTGGGGGAGCAACCACGGTATGCAGTAGAGACATATATGAGCCTAGGTTTCGAGTCAAAGGAAACCATAACAATCATTTCAGAGCCTAGGTTTCGAGTTAGAGGAAACCATAACAACCATTTCAGAGCAAAATTTCGTCAAGCAACTTAACGTTACATTGCCGGGGGAAAAAAAAAATCATGTTGGCTTATAATATAAAATTGTGATAGATTTGGGTTTAAGATGGATCTATGTTGGTATACATAAAAGACAAGTATTAAGCAACTATGTTGTGCTCATAAGACTATGAAGCGATACTTAAACCTTAAATAACTCATGGAACTATAAATGAGCATGTATGTTGTTCGATGCATAATATTTACCATAAATTACTCATGAAGCTATGAAGGGCTACCTAGACATTATATCACTCTAAAGTCAATGTAACCCTTTATATTCTATGGTCTATGTAACCCTTTATAGTCTCATGAGTGATTCTCGATAAAGATTATGCACTCAACTATGACCATTTGACCATTTTGATAATTTAAAATTTCATGTTAAAAAAATCAATATCCAATTCATCGAATTTTATAAAAAACAAAATATTTATCTCGATATTTGATAACAACTAAAGATTTAAAGGGAATTTTAATAAACATTTGGAAATATATCTTTGATATTGATGGTTATTTTAGTTTTGACTAAAAAAATTAATATACTAAATTATTTAAATGAAAACTCATGTGCTAATTTATGTTACATTGTAGTTTACATATAAGAGGCGAGTATTAAGCAATTATGTTTTATTTCATTTGTTTTTATTGTGTAGATTTTATTATGTAGTTTTTTAAGTTTATATATATTTTTTTGGATGAAATCAATTAAATGAATTATTTACAAAAGTAATTAATCTAGGAATTTGATGTATGGTTTTCTATTGTAATTCACAATATCCAACCACTTCAGTTAACCCACATGACTAACTCTTAAGTTTGCATTTATAATCATACAAATACATAATGTTTAGTCACCTTACACATCACTTCTTTATATATTAATTTATTTGTTGGTGTGAATGTCATGAAAGAAATTATATTCATAAATAATACCTTGGAACCAGAAACATGACACGATTGTACGCAACTCCAAAATAATAACAACTATAAAACATTATCACATAAATAATAACTATAATTGTAAATTAAAAATGAAAAAGATATTGTATTGAATATAAGAGATAAATGGTATTGTAGCATAATCAATAAATCAATTGGTCTACATATATTTAACATGTCAATATCAAATGACACTCGAGAACAATAAAAATTGTTGATGACATGAAGAAAATGGTGTACTCTATTCCCATATATTCAAATGGCACTCGAATGCCCATCCTACATAGTATATCAACTACTTCAACTTTCTTATATCTTTTGGTTTACTAGTTGATGTTGCATTCTTTTTTAGCTTATTGTTTGATCTTTCAATCTGTTTCAGCTTGATATATGATCGGGAAGTGTTGGACGTGGATGATTCATTATCATCAATCTCCTCATTTTTATACTTGATGTAAAAATGATGTAAAAATAAAATAAACAGTGGTGGTCTAGGTGCATTAGCATGAGTAAAAGCTCTAGTCCTAAAATTCTCTCGTGAGTCATCGATAGGTATATGGCTAAATCGATCAACGTTGAACAACGTGAAAGCTATCATGTGGGCACCTGGCCTTAGAGTTTCATATGCCATAAGGTCCTCCATCGATAATAAACCTGATATCGCATCACAAAGAAAGAAACATTCATCACAATTGACATTGTAGTCTAAAGGAAAAAACATACCAGATTCCTTGATCTTATTTGGTGTCTAATAAAATATGTACCTAGCCTGCACAATGTACCACTCAACTATTATTATGAAATCTTTTAATGCATTCATGTGCTACAATATTTAGAAATTTGATCTAAGCAAGAGGATCGTAGCATAACAATGAAAATACTCACGATATGGTCTAAATGGTTGGATTCTAGCATACCAGTGCAAACATTGACTATCAAGAGTGGGATCCGTCATAACCCGATAATAGATTTATGAAAATGTTATTAATATGAATCTCAATTTGACGTCATATAAATAGATAAGTAACCATGTATTGATGAAAATGGAATTGAACTTACTATTAATCAACATACAAATCCATACAATCATTTTTTCTCGAAAGAAAAAAAAATGGTATATTAATATTATAATAAACTATATTTGCATAGATACCTGAATATTTCCATCAGCATGTGTAAGGATTCAAATAAAAAACATATACATTTTCTATGGAAACATAGGATTAAACTACTAGGCTATTCCAACCCAGTACATCAACAAAATTTCAAAATATAGTCCAAAAGCCACTATATGCTCAAACGCAAAATGCCAAAACTATGCCATATAACCCGAAAAAGGTCCTAGGTCAATGGCCATTTCTTGACCGTTGATGTGCTCCCATCTATGCCAAACACCTTCTTTAAAGAGTAGACCCATTTTCGAGAGAGAGTCCGGCAAAGAATTCCTCTCTCGAAATATATGCTGGAAAGAGATATCATCAAATTGGTCCACCATCCTAATAATTTCCTCATACACTGGGAGCAAAAGGATATTCTTTGGCCTCTTGTGAAAACGCATCCAATCGATAATCAACTTCGAATCCCCAAATACTTGGACCATTTGAACGCCTTTGGCATATGCAATAGTAAACAAGAGCTTAAGTGCCAAGAGTTCAACCATATTATGGGAACAACGACCCAAGCTAGCTGCAAAAGTGATTCGATGGGAAACATATAAGAAGAGGGATCCTCCCACTCCGCCTTTTGCAGGATTGAGAAGAGCAACACCACCAAAGTAATTATAAGGAAAACTATGATCAATATGTTCTTTCTCAATGCACCTCACCTAACGAGAGGGATGAGATTTAAGAAATAACTTGATGATGGCTAGGCCTTTGGAAGCACATATAACATGAGGAATGGGTTTATCCTGAAAAATGACTAGGTTCCTAGAGATCCAAATAAACCACGTAATAATCATAGGAAGGGCTTGATGACCCTTAGAGATAGGATTGTTCTTCTACTGTTCGAAAGCATAAGTAGGAGAATCGCCTTCCCAAAGGAAAGGTGTGGCCTGAACCTGTGAGAGGTAATCCCAAACAGATATGGAGCAGCTACAACGAATGAAAATGTGTTCAATGCTTCCTTAGAATACATGCAGAGTGGACATTACGCAAGTCTAGCCAAGACCATCTTCATCAAATGGTCCCAAACAAGGACTTTGTTGGTGAGACCAAGCCAAAAAAAGATTTTGCACTTCAAAGGATAGTTGAAATGCTAGATAACCGAAAAACACCATTGATGGAGAGGAGGATCTTGCTCTTCTCTTAAATCTATGTAGCCCAATCTTGGCAGGTCATACCCACTAGATCTATTCCTGGCCCAAATAAAAGAATCCTCATTGTCCGTAAGCCTAATATGGGATGCTTTAAGAGCACAAATGTAGCTAGACCAAACCCATTTATGATCAGACTTGTTTATACCCAAACTGTCAACGCTAAGCCATTCTGGCAAAAGATGTTGAAATTCATCGGGTCACATATCTGGTCTAAATTAACAAAACCTTGGTCATGAAGCTCTTCAACCAACTGATAAGGAATTATATGTTTCTTGCCACCTCCAATCCAAGGATCCTGATCAATGCAAACCTCCTTTCCATACTCGATCTGCCACTCCAACTAGTCTCTAATGAAGTCGAAAGCATGAAGCATGGACTGTCAAATATATACAATCATACAACCTTACACCTTCACATACAATCATNTAACATAATTGAATAAAAGAGAAGAGTAACATTACAAAAGTATTTGTGGAAACATCTCCAAGATAGATATGTATACATATCACAAGACATAGTGCCCAAAACACATAAATATGGCAAGAGACTTTCCAAATGCTAAGAATAACATGGCTAGCCAATGAAAATGTCTAAAAATATACATGACATGTAATAACAAGATCGAGTATAAAACAGTAACAGTCTGAAAATAAGAGAACCAAAAGTTAGCTAAGACCCAACTCTAGTAAATTGATACTTTCTCCTCACAGGAGAGATCTCCCTCATTGAACTCCTGAAAGAAAAGACAACCTTCGTCAAATAGTATAGTTCTCTTTGAAAGGGAGTCTGCCACCTCATTGAACTCCCTATGAGCATGTGAAACCTCTAGCTTCCAAAAGTGGGAACAAAGCTCCGTGGTTTTGGCTAAGCAATGTGTTAATGATATAGTACTGAGCTTTTCTAGTCCATTATGGTAGTTGATAATAGTCTATCAATCACCAAATATCTACAAGGAAACAATGCCATTTATCCAAGCAAAGTGAAGTAAACACCAAAAGGCACACAACTTAGCTTTAGTGTTAGTTGCTTGTCCACACCTCGACGTGAGATGAAAGTGATGATCATTGTTTACTTTTAGCAATGCCCCAAAGCCACCAACACCCCATCTGGTTGCACCATCAAAAAATCCCATGGCACATCCCTCCAAAAACTGTGGACCCACTAGTGATCTAATTTTTGTAATGGGTTTCTCAATAGAGTATTCCTTTTACATCCCAATAGACTTTAAAGTAACATAATGTGAGCTTGGAGATTTCCCTTGGAAAATAAACAGATTTCTCATGAGCCAGATATGTCAACTTATAAAGGATGGGAGGAATTTGTATGATTGAGCATTTCGGTGCCATTAAAATAAATTTTGATCAAAAGATCCGATGCCCAATATTTAATTAATCTGCAAAAATGAGCAAACATCTAGCCACACTTGTTTGCTAAATGAGCAGTGACCAACAAGGTGTTCAACTGTTTTGGTATCATTTCCACACAAGCAACAAATATCGGGTCCATTCCATCCTTTTTTTGCAAATTTTCCCAGGACAATATTTTGTTCGCAAGCATATCCAAACAAAGCATTTGAGTTTTGGTGGGCTTTGCCATTTCCAAATCTGAGAGATCCACCAATTACAGGATGGACTAATATGTGACTAAGCTAAATACAAATAGGCTAGTTTTGTTGTCAGTGGCCCCTCAGAGTTGTGCGAAAGCCATACCAGGGTATCAACCTTTGAGTTAAGTATAACGTCACCACCGTTGAGTAGAGATACATATGCATCCCACTCCTTTCCCAAGGCCCCTTGAAGATCCAAATCAACATCCTACATCTAGTATGAGCCCATAGGAGTGGACCCACTGGGCCTAGTAAATTGATTCAGTGACCTGATTCCTAATACTGCAAGTTGATCAAGGATACCAGAGCTGATATTAATGAGACTACAACATCCCACAATATAGTCACTCGCCACATTGATAAGAGAACCACTACCAACCTTCCATGCAAGATTAGTTATTATCCAGGTATAAACCTTCATAAAACCTTTCCAAAAGTATGAATCCCCTCGCCAAGATCTAGAAGCAGTTCAAAACCATTGGCAAAAGGGTTTCCCGTGCAAATATTTGATCCTAATGACCTCCTTCCATATCCGTTTCCAGTTAATGTTCTCTAGCAATTTTTCATGACCAAAGCCGAGTTAAACCAATGTAAATGTTTTATGTCCCAACCACCCAACTCTTTGGGTTTAGATAGCTTATCCCAAGCAACTAGATGAAAGTGTGAGGATACCATAGAACTCGTATATAAGAAGTTAAATATCCTTTGCCTAATAATATGCAATATGGACTAAGGTAGTAATGCCAATGAAAACTAGTACACTAGTATTGCCTCCAACACTGACTTGACCAGTGTCAACCGACCCCAAATAGATAAAAATTTGTAGGACCAGTTATTTATCCGCTTATATATCCTTTTAATCAACTATCCCCAATATTTTGCCCAATAGTTGTTTGGCTTGATCATAAAATTGAGATATTTAAGACCCGATTCTAGAGATTCCTTCTTGAAGGGGAAAAGGGGTCTAAGATCAACACCCAACTCATATGCGTTGGATCCTATGTAGAATGTGGATTTTTCCCCGCTTATTTCCATCCCAATAGCCTTACAAAAAACTAAGAAGATCTTGCGGTACTCTCCCTTTGTGTTCAGGTCCGCGGCAACAAATATCATTACGTCATCAACAATGGTCAAATGAGTAATTTATAATACCCTAGAAATTTTAATACATTCAACCTTACTGTCCTTTTTGGCTGAGCCGGTCATCTTGTTGATCCCTTCTATGACAAGGAGAAATAATATAGGTGATAATGGGCAACCTTGTCGCAACCCCCTGGAGATCTTGAAAAATCTAATGGGAGTGTGATTAATCAATAATGCCATATTTGTCAAAGAAACACATGCCATCACCTAGTTACACACCAACAATGGTAATCCAATTTGAAGAAGAATCAACCTAACCATATCCCAATTGACCCTGTCATATGCTTTAATAAGATCCAATTTGAGAACAAGGATTTTTTGTTGTTGCCTGGATGGAGTGTAGTGCCTCTTGAGAAATGCATATGGCATCAAATATTTGATGTCCAGGGATGAAATGAAATTGCTCCTGAGAAATGGAAGAGTAAAAAGATGGTCGAATCCTATTTGAGAGGACTTTAGCAATAAATTTATATGATAAATTATAGAGTGGTATAGGCTAGAAATTAGAAAGCTTTTTGGCTTATCCGATTTGGGGATAAGTGTGATAAAGGTCGAGTTCATTCCACCAGACATATGGCCTTCTAATATGGAGAATTCAATCATTTGCAATAACTCAGCCCCCACGAGATCAGAGAAAGATAAGAAAAACTCAACTGGCCACCCATCTGGTCAAGGACTTTTGTCCTTGGCCATCTGCTTAAGGGCCCTCTCAACTTAAGACAAAGCCACAATTGCACCAATGAGCTCACCCTCATCCTTAGAGAATAAATGATGAAAGTGTTTGAGCACATCTAGCTACTCCACAATATTCGAGTGGCCCGGGTTCTTTAATAACAATGGAAAATGATTAATAGCCAGTTGTTCTAGTTCTACCTAAGATGAAACATAGTTACTAGTCACGTCTTGAAGGTCCCATATGGCGTTTACCAGCCTCCTACCATTGGCATAGTTATATAAATTCTTTGTGTTGTTATCCCCCTCAACTATCCAAATGGCCCTACTTTTTAGGCGTCATTCAACTTCCTCTTTCTTCAAAACGAGAGACTTCATCACCTCCAACCGAGCAATGTCTAATAGTTCATTTGGAGAAAATGTCCCCAATAAATTCTTACCATAAACTTGTGACAATATAACCTCGATCCCTATTAGTTCCTTGTTATTCAATAGTTCCTTAGATTTGATCCAACCCTTCACTATTCTTTTGAGAAATTTGAGCTTATAACAAAACCAATCCATAGCATATAAATCATCCAGTAATTGAACACCCCCTAGCAAGAGTGTACGCGTTGATTAAATCTATCTTTCTTGATCCAATTGTGGTTAAATTTGAGTGGAGATATACTATTCTTTGACTCCCCATCCCATTGGAAGATTATCGGATCATGGTAAGACATTGAGGAGAGTTCAATCCAGCTACGAAAACGTTGCAAAGCTCTCACGAGGGTATCTTTAATAACAAGATGGTCTAATCTCTTTCCCACTACACAAGAGACACCCCTACCATTTTTCCAGGTGGGTCTCGGGATGGAAGGTGACACATCAATCAAATTATGCTCATTGAAAATGGTCTTGTGTTGATTGCATGGGCAGACCCGGGTTTACTATGATTAACCAACAACACCCCTAGCTCACTGGCCCTTTCGGCGACAGACCGCAAGGCGGCCTGAAGTCTCACCCGAAGTGAATCTAATGGGTTGGCCAAGGACTCAAGTGTCTTGGACCAGGTTCTGATGCGATCCTACTGGTGGCGCGCAGCTCTCCTAGCCACGAGACCTCCTTCCTGCGTCTGTGCGTCGCGCGACCTCCTACTCGCGTCGCGCAATCCCGCCGTCGCGCAACTTCTCTAGCCGCGAGATGTCTCTTTCCGCCACCGTGCGATCCTTTTCTATGATGCGCACTTTCCCTGACTTGCAATATTTCTAGCCTTAGCGCATCGCCGCACACTGTGCGACACGCAGCTCCTGCTCAACGCGAAGTCCTCAACCTGCGGTATCGCGCACCGCAGCTTCTCTGCCGATGCGATATCACCTCTCTATGATATCCTACCTCCGCGGTTTAGCGTACTCAGCGTTGCTCGTATCGACATGCAAGACTTAACATACAAAGTTGTTCAATACTGCAACCAGTAGTTGTTTACGCAAACATAAATGAAACACATACAACATGCCAAAGGCTTTTAACTTATGATTATCCTTCTGTGCTGTGGTGAACTGATTAATACATTCATCCATTAAACTGCAACAACGTTCATAAAGTAACTGAGCAATGCATAAGTAAACATAACACATAAATCAGTCGCATAACCCAGATTTTAACGTGGTTCACCTCCAGGATGGAAGTTACGTCCACAGAACTGTGTTTTCTATTATAGCTCAAGGGGAAGGTAAAACACAGTTTTGGTGCACCGCATATGCAGCTCAAGATCTTCTCTCTTAGATCTCTCTTCTCTCTATATCGCTCTCTTACAATATACTCTTCCCTCTCAGTTGATCCCTGCGGATCGTTACATGCATGCTCTATAAGCTAGCTACTGGTTTCAGTAAGATTGCTACAGCTAAGACCAGAACCAAAGATCGGCTTTTACAACAGTCTACTTATCCTTATTGCCTATTTCATTCACGACTGTCTAACTGTCTATACAACCAACTAGCTAACTATCTAACCAACCTTTTACAATACAAAATTACATTCTTTTATAAGCAGCCCGAAGGTCCTGCTTTTACAACACTGTGGGCCTGTCCCAACAGTAACCCAAACCCTAATTAGTGACAGTCGGTCCTCTCTGTCCTTGAGGTAGCCACTTCCCGTCACACCACAGCCTTCTGCAGTCTTCCATGCTTCCCGGCACTGACCATGGGTACTATGCACCGCTTCTCTTTCTGTGCTTCGCCTTCAATGCTTGAGCCTCGTTGCTGCTTCTTCTTTATGAGGGTCGTTGAGCCCTCCTGTCTTCCGCCGCTGCCTTCAATGCAGTGGGTGAGCTCTCCCTTCTCGGCCGCTCAGGTACCATTGCCCTTCTTTGACTTTCGCATCTCAACACGTCACGGTTTCCGGCTCTGCTCTCCAGCTGGAAACGTGCTACGGCGTCGTAGCTCTATCTTAACTTCTTTCCGCCAAAGCTTATCATTCCGCCAAAACTAGCAGCTTCTTCTGTAGCTGCGGGACCCTGCTCCAACATTCCCCTAACACTTACTTGTGGCTCGTCCTCGAGCCACCTGCAACAGGCTTCTCCTGCTGTAACTTCTCCTGCTCTAGCTTCTCCTTCGCCTCCTGCGATGTCTTCTGCAACTTCTGCCGAAGTCCTTCGACTTCGTTCTTCATTACCTCGACACGTTCTCTTGGAATTTCGGTAACATAGTTCGCTGGGCTCTCTTATCCTTTCTGCCCATAGTCATGGTTTTTCTCTCTTCGTTCTTTCTTCTTTATGAGCGCTCTGGTGTTTGAGAAGTGTTCCACATATATCCTTTCCTTTTTATCTGCGTTAGAACTTTTATCACAAGGAAAATCTGTATCTTCCAGCCTTCTCAAACATTTCCTTCCATCTAGAGCCTTGTGGATGGAGAAGAAGCAACCCATGAACTCCGCTCCGAGAACAAGCCTTTGTTCTCATTCTGGAAGTCTCCCCTCCGCTGGGTTTGCAGTCCTCTTCCACTTCTCTTCTCTTCGAAGTGGTCCAGATCCACATGCTGCCTCTGACCCTCAGGTTTCTGTTTCAGTACCTTCACAATCTTTCGTGCTTCTCTTAGCTGATCAGATAGGTCAGCGACCTTCTCCCGTTGCTTTCTTTTTCTCATTTTTACCTTCCTCCTAGCGGGAGATTTCTTCTCATCAGTCTTCTGCTCTGCTTTCTTATCTTCAGTGATCGGCTCGGCGTTCTTCTTCTCCTTAGTA